>DWPV01000207.1:0-35016 GCA_018251915.1 Urbanus proteus proteus
GATCCCCTTGAACACACACAAAAAATTTCATCAAAATCGGTCCAGTTGTTTAAGAGAAGTTCAGTGACATACACACTTACAGAAGAATTATATATATAAAGATATATCGTTTCTGGTTTAAAAAGTAAATAAATAAGTGTTTGTAGTTATTAAATAGTACAATTAATATAGTTCTTCTTATGAAGGGAAGCAATTACCTACTCTGTAAGCGCTTTATTACTTTAGTAAGCGCGCTACAATGCTGGATAGTATTATAATTTTACAAAATTAATTTTGTTACACTGTGTTAAACGTATTTATAGCAGTTCGAGGCGCAGTAAGCGGTATTAAATTCCCAGTGCGTGCACTGTTATGATAAGTCTCTTAAAAACTTAATAGACTTTGCTTCGTGGCTTAATTTAAAACCCTTTTTCCTTTAGCATCACTTTTAAACAATATCACTTATTTTAAACTGGGATTTAAAACGTAATTATTTCTTCAAATTATACATTTCAACGTATTCTGCTATTAGTGTGAACTAGCAGAGGATCCGCTACTGAAACTTATTTTTACAAAACAAATTGTTGTTCAAAATCACAAAACTTCTAACCCAGAAAGCGAAGTGGCTTGTCTTATGACAGATTACAAAGTTTAGTGATTTCCCAAGGTGTTCATCATCCCGACTTAATAAGTTACACGATGCCATGCAAATACCGGATCGTAGGATGCTGTTGGACTGTCATCTAAAAACGCCTTGTTGCTTACCATAAACAAACTTAGCGACAAAAACATGTTAAGATACGCCTTATGACAAACAGCAAATAGTAACGATTTTCTAAGGTGTGTAAAAACGATATGTGCAGGAATAGAACATGTGATAGAACTTGGATGGACTGAAGTTTTAGCGAGGTTATTTTCGAAATGGTTCAAGATACTAACATGTTTTGTAGCGATGAAAGATATATGTTTCATGAAATCCATAAATTTCTCAATACATGCTTGTATAGACGGTCTTACCTTATGTCGTAGCGGTGATGATTTCCCAAGGTGTGTAACGTCCCGAAGTAATCTGCAACAAGACGCTCTAAACCGGCACACTTCGATGTTCGGCTGCACTTGTTCAAATAGTAGCTTCGTAGCAGATAAAAATACATACATACAAGCTGAAACATATCGTTTATAATCATACTACGTTCGATTGGTAAGTAGGAATTTGTCCTAAAGCACAGCGTGCGTCTACATGAAACTAAAACTGTACTAATGACAATGGGGTGGGCTTAATTGTTTTATGATTATAGTTAAAAGCTTTTTCTTGATATTGCAATATTGAAATTAAACAACCGGCCGCGCACTATGCTGGTGCAAAATAAACGAGACAGGCTGAAAGAAAATCGCACGGAAAGGCATAACGCTTTTCCTTGCGTAGCAATCTCTGTCATTTAATTCCTATAGCAACCCGCAAATAAGACTTTCGTTCTAAAAATATATAATTGGTTTATTGGCTGGTACATGGCAATTTTACTTTGATATTTTTTGTACTGAATCCAATCTTTTAAGAATATTTGTGGTAGTAGTTTAAAAGTTCTAACTTTACGGACCCTAAGTATCCGTTTCAGTTTCGATGTACTGTAACTAGTAACGCAAAGCAAACATAAAAGCAGTAAAATCGCAAACATTTTGTCTTGGAAAAAAAATCACACTGAAATATAATTTATTAGTGAATATTATTTGGTAAAGGTTGAAGTTAAATTACAAATGTATATGTATATTACATACAGAAATATCTCAGAGTACTACATATGTAAGTACCTACATATGTAAGGTCGGTACAATTCAATGAAAATGAACTATGTAATTATTTCTAATTTGTAATAAATTATTTGTAACTCTTGAATATTTCACTGTTAAGAAACAGAATTCTAATTCTAAACATTATTGAGAAAAGAAAAGGTCCATAATTAAAAGTTATAACATTCAGTCGTAACATGAACATGAGAAAGGTTGAAAACTTGTCTCGTACCAAAACAAACTAATTCTAAGTCGTTTTCAATCACCGCCACAGTCTCGTCGGCTAAAAGACAGCAAATGTACTCCTCACAAGTCGTTAAAATATTCCGGCAACGCATCGAGCCGCTGCAGGCCGCACAGCACTCGCGGTAATCAGCTTTTGTGCTCGGTAATTGGGTGTCTGAGCTGCCAACCGAAGCATTTATTCCCGATAAATTGAAAACTGCTTTGTGACTGGAATCAGCCGGAGCTGCGGGTAGCCTTTTTCTATCTTCGTAGACAAGCTTTTCACGATCCAACTTGATCACGAGCGGATACACTCTGCTTATCTTATAAGCCGGGCGTACTTATTCGATTTGTACATTTGTATTTTTCATTATAATCTACCATTATTCGTTTATAGGTACTCAATGTAGATTTAAAATACGATTACGTATACATACTCATTACAATTACAATTTTAGAACATTACGTTATAACTATATTGAGTCTAGTGAAACAGAATTACCTAGTGTATTAATATTTTAACTCTACTTTCGTATAAATGCAGCTTAACGTGAATTTTACTTAAAATTCAGGTTTGCAGGAGCAATGTAATTAAGACATTGTATAAAATTGTCATAATGCTAGTAATAGTCTCGCTAATGAAAATATTGTGCCGTTAGAGATATCCTCCCTCGCAATTGTAAGGCTCTTACCGTTGTATCCACGCGCTGGAATGGCGTCATTTACATATTTTAATAAAATAATATCGCAACTGAATCGTAACTGAGAACTTGATTTAAGTTCTTACCGCGATGAATGTAAATTCGCCACTGCCGCCGCCGCAATTCCAGATTTCAATTCTGAAATTAATGGCACCCGTCGCGGGCCGACGGTCGTCTAATATTTGCGTTACTTCCGGAGACTCTCTTAGCGATGGATATTGAATAAATTAGTTTCAATGAGCTCGGGTCGCAGTGGCCGCGGCCCGGCGCGGACGGTTCGCGCCGACTCACCTGCGGCGCCTCTCGAGGGTCCCTTTGCGATACACAATATCTGGTAGGCGGTACACGGCGTCGCTTGGCCCTGCTAAGCGTGCATTAATATTGTCAATAGTTGGAGTTAGTGGAAGTGAAGTACGTGTTCCGCCTGCCGCTATCTACGGCGCAGCTCGCGCGGTGAATTCGAATGGCTTCCCACTCCGAGCCGCGCCCGGCCCGCTCCCACCTTGCGCCCCCACCCCGTAACGCCACATAAACTCGCGTCTTAATTTTAACTTTATTTCTTACCGCTACTGTTCCAAGAAAATTAAGTGTGAACGTACCGCTGAAAGATTCGCAAGGGTGTTACCATGTGTTTTACTAATTACGTAAACTTATGTGACTCTTGATAATAAATTGATCTTCTTCTCTTTATTATGATACTGTAGCAAAGTGAAAATGTTATTATTTGTTTTGAGGGATAATTTATACGCTATTTTGAGGTTAGCAATCGGACCATTACTTTGTTTTTCAAAATGTATTGTAAAACACAAATATTTTTTTGTCGCTGATTGTAATTTTTCATGCCGGCTACCAATTTCTTCACTGTACGTGGACTGATGCTAATTTGGCCCTTATTATATTACGTAACAAAAGGAATAAAGGTCAAAAGTAGACTATTATTATTTTCTTCTTTGATAATTATTAATACTTAAGTATAAGTCATTAACCTCACTGTCTCACGATTGATGTTATAGAAAGTTAAAAATATCCACGAAACTTTTTCTAGGATTACTTTGTTAACAATGTACGACAAAAAGCTTATAATTTTATATATACGGAGTCAAAGCTAATTTTCGTGGAGTCTGATACAGAGACAAAAAGCTCGAAGTGTACATTTACCTTTGTAAGCTTTATTTTCTTATAGTAGATTTTCTTTTCCTGCTTTTGGCACAGAAATGTATTCTTACGCCAATCTAATTTTAGATGTTATCTTACAACGATATTATCTCGTATTAGGTTAGTGTTTCTCTTGAAATTCACTAGACGTTACACGTATTTAAACGGATTGAAATCAAGGATTTTATTTGATTTATACGTCGAGATCCCGGAGACGGCGCTGCGACGTGGAGACCTGCCGCAATCGCTGCACTGATCGAAACGTCGGGATGCATAAATTAAATAAAACCCGCGATTTCAATACGTTTAAACAGTTTCATTTCCATTCGTTTGAACAGAACGATTATTCTAATTTCAAAACGGATCTGCAATTTGCGTAAGATTTCTTTAAAACGGTCTGTTGCAGTAAAAGTTAAGGAAACATTATTTACCTACTCTACTATGAAATTAATTATGTCTGTTACAAAATGGCAGGTTAAAAGTTACATATAAATATGTTACATATTATTTTACCAAAATCATTTCCTTTTCTTTCACATAGTTCGAGAGATCATTAGCACGATTGCATCTCACAATTACCTATTTTATCAACAATCTTCCAAAAATAAGGAAGTTATCAATTGGGCTATATTTTTTCTATATGGGTATTTTACGAGATTACTCGCCGATGCCTTAACCGATTGAGATGATTTAAGCGGTATTGTGTGAGGCTAAGTTCCGGGTTGATCCCATTTTGGAAAAATATTGTACAATTTTCCTAAAATCCGATTTCATATAACCTTAGATAACGATTGTGCACCGATTTCGGTTATCTTTATTTTCTTTATAAGAGTATAGATATTTTTATCTTTTACATATTATTTTAAATATATGTTGTATGTAACGCTATTTTTGTAGTGATTTTAAAGATCTGTTAGTTTTTTTTATTATTTCTTATTATCAGCCACAGTAATTTGATTTCAACCGGATTCTGTAGAGATGCTTTTATGATAATAAACTTAACTATAACTTACCCGTAACTTTCTAGAAGCCAGAAAAAGGCACAATTAACGGTAATGACATTGCATCCATATGTAAAACAAAAGTCCTTTAGGGAAACAGTGATACAGTAGGTGTCCACACGTGTACATTTAATTAACGTTAGTGCCCTACATGTTTGTTTTAGTAACAAGACAAATTTGGGGCAAAACAGTGAACTACTACATACTTTCTTAATTATAATGTATTGAAGAAAAGTTTTAATAATTATTTAGTCTGGCTGTCTTATTATTTATACTAGGAAAACATAAAAATAAACGACATACTGCTGAAATAGATGTATGAATATACTATAACAAATATAAAATCAAACATTGCAAATTGACTCCTAGGACATTCTTCAATGTCGCACAATATATTGAAGATTCAAGGGATTTGGATCGCATTTTCAAAGGCACGCCTTTAAATTGTACCATTTGACTGTTATCGTAAATCATGCACTGGATGTGAGGTTATATCTTGCCTGAGGATTCATAGAAAAATCTAGTGTTACTTTTCGATACGTTATTCCTTATTTATTAAATGTCATACTCTCCGAGCCGTTCCAACTTGGTTAGAAATAGCTAAATATTTATGGCCAACGTCTTATGTAAGCCTGATCTTGTCAGGAGTTGTTAACAGATATTAATGGGCGGTAGTGGCCACTTACCATCGGATAGACTGCCTGTTTGGTACATCAATATTTACAAAAAATATAACTTCGTGAAAGAAATAAATAGTCTTTCATTCGTACAATATTTACAATAGAACGGCTTTGGTGTGTTAGTTTGGGTAGAGAAATGTGCGTTAAGTGGCGCGGCGATCACAGGCCGCCCTCCCGCCTCACGTGCCCGCGCCCTAAAGCCCCGAACACCGCACAATAGCGATTATTGGGGCAATCGGAGGCGCCCTATGCCTTGCCCCAGACGAGCCCCGCGATGCAAATAAAATTCAGAGGAGCGCAACGCCGGACAGCGCTGCCCCTCGTTATTATTCGGCTCTCGCGGAATTGCTTTTATGTCCTTAATGGAAAAGTGAGATATTTACTTCGGGTTTGTAAAAAGACCTTCCTTTTACATTTTATTATACCTACAAGTCATGGCTTAAAATTATACAAATCCAACGCGATTATTCGACTCCACATTTACATTTATATGTCCCCTGCTAATTTATCTCGCCAAAGGCTGGAATGTAGAGTTGTATTTTAAGGGACTTTGTCGAAAAGTTAGCATTGAATGCTACTAAAGTACTATAATTTATTAAACTAAACTTTAAAAACGACCGATAAAGCACTAAAAAACTTTGAACGCCTGTAATATAGTACCTCGCAAGCAAGCTAACGAAATGAAATACGCAAATATTTAATACACAAAACAAGTTATTAAATACATACTTAGGTATACCTACTTATTTGACACAATAATTTCCAAGTTTAAACATTATAAAGTTAGAATGCAGTTACAACTAGATAAGCAAATGTTATTGAGGTAAGTGGCTATAAATAACATTCACTAGTTTCGCCAGTTGGTGCGAACTGCCCCTTTAATTATGAAAATGTATGCGAAGCACATGAAAGTTTGTGCAATTATGCCATAGCCGCCGCCACCCGTGCGGCTGCCGGCCACGTCCTTAACTACCGAGCGCTCTCTACACCACTATTCAATTACCTACAACGTTCTACGAGAAATTTTCAAGATGGCCCCGTTACTATTCCGCATAATACATGAGTACGCCGAGATCGGTATATTCCTAGTTTCGTATCCTCACCACGTAATACGAGTGCCTATGTACAGACGTCAGACATTGAATTACATTTTAAGTTTGTTATTATATTAATGACCCGTTAGTATCTTTGGACTCGTCTAATTATTAATTAAGGTTTTTTAGGTTTAGTTTCGACGAGATATGTAGTTATTTAAAAGATATAAAAGTAGGTACATAGTTGCTTTTTTAATTAAAATGCCTTTAACCTCGTTGTGGTTTTCGCTAAGCGGCAACTCATTGCTTTGACCGTAATAGAAGTGTCACAGATATAGCCTACATAGAAGAAACTACGTCATACAGTGTACATAATGTACACATATGGGAACGCTATTTGTATTAGTAGAGGGGTAACTTTAATATTAGAAAATATATTATTAGAACGCTTGGAAACTGAAAATTATACGAAGGATAAATATTTAAATAAAGTAAATAACGACGATCACACCCTTCTAACAACTCTTTAAAAATAAAAAGTTGACAACATACGCAGAATCTATTAAGTGGTCCAAAATATATATTTTTTTGTTTTATATATCTTTCCTTTTACAAAATAATGTTTTTCAAAATGAGATAAATTAGAAGTTTAGAAAGCTATTATAACGATATTAAAAGCTGGATGAAATTAAATTGAAATAACACGATCATTAGAACATTTATTTTTGGTTTAGTCTTAATATCTGCTACATCAAAGGTGTTTTACTCTTACGGCTCGTAAAGGTTACAGAGTTTGTCTTTTTTAGATTAACATAATTTTTATTCAATCTATCTACACTTAATTCTTGATGGTAACAATTTCCATAATATTCTATTGTTAATTTTACGTTCTCAGATCATCGATTTAGTTTGTTGTCTCTGTAACGTAAGTATAGTACGTATAAGCAGGTACTTATTATACGTAAGTACGCTACGTCACAAGAGTCCAATTTTTATATACCTAACACCGCTTATAACATTTTATGTGAAAATAAATTGAGTGAAAACGCTTGTGAAATGATTTAAAAACTCACTTTTGCTTAAAAGATTCAAGCTACAAGCAATTTCCAACATTAATTAGTACGCAACTGCACGTACTCGGCTGTATTTATGGCACGTGTCAGCGCACTACTGTGATTTTAGCAAAAGAAATCCGCGTTAGCTAAGCGCGATGTAGGCTAATGCCAATTAATGAAAAAACCTATCCAAACAGATTATTGCTACTCGTTTGAATCTCCGCTAGCGGAAATTCAATTTAAACATGTCCCAGTTACTTAACACGTCGTTAACCCATTACTGTTCCACTGCTGGGCACGGGTATCTCCTCTGTGTTAAAGGGGATTGCTTGCTTTTATTGAGACCTTTTTTAGTATCTTCAAGTTATTTACCTTTGCCCTAAACACTAACTTTATTAAGTGGAAATATGATGTGCGTATCTTTTATATTTCAAAAACTCACAACCCTTGGATTCGAACCTGAAACCCCCTGATTAAAAGATCGAATTGCTATCGCCAAGTTAAGTAGTATCTTTTTTAATTCCACACCACTACGTTAGCGTACAAATGGTCCATAAAATCGCAACAAAGTGGTACATTATTAAGACAAGACGGGGCCAATTATGCGGCGATAATTTTTGTAGTGTTGCGCACAAATTGTCGATTTGGACGCTCTGACGTATGGTCTCAAGACTGGCGCCGGAAAATGAGCACACGATAAAATTATCGTTAGCGGTAACGACATGAATAAATGCAATAGGGTGGTTCCTATCCGTGGCAGAGCAAGAGTGGCGAATAGCGAGCGACTACGAAATACTCCGCGGAATATTTGTGACGATTCCACGTGCAACGGCATCGCACGTCTTTTCAGTGGATGCCATATTCCCGATGTGCTACATCGCTTGATGTGGCATTTCAATGAGATTTTATTGCACCGCATTATGTGTCACATGCATGTGAAACGTATTTCGCATATTGCCAACCAACAATATCGTTTCCGTATATGTTTTTGTATTTTTGAAATAAAAGTTCTTAAGGCTGTTTTTGTAACAGAAACTGTAAGCTGAAACTTTACATTATGTTAATATTTATTTAATTATTGTCGATTTATAGATATGATATGACACGACACGATATGTACCTACTAATGTCATAATTTTCCTTCTTGCGCGTGTACACATTCTTACACACACACACTTTTTCATTTAGGTAATTGCACGCTGATTGTATTTAGATTCGAATTCTGTTAAATTATATTATACTCATTTTAGTAGTGGGCAATGGCTATTTAAATTTTAAACCAATAAAATAACTGTACAGCCGATCAAATAACACTGATCGGGATCATTATTGTTCCCCTAAACGCCCCTAATTGGCGCGTCAAAATTCGAAAAGCTGTGGATCACCAATTGATGTAAATAGCACATGTAACTGTCGAATTAAAGCGCTTAAGTACCTTTGTGGTCCCGATCATTACCGAAATGTACGTAATGAGCTATAGCTAGTATATTTATGTATGGTATATGCGCGTGTAATTACGGCACTCGCTCGCATAAACCAGAACCACGTTAACCATGCCATAAATATCTGCAAACCAGGAGCTGAATTATTGGTCGCGCGAGACTTTCCTTTAAAAATTCTAGTTGGTACATATAAAATTCATTTGCAGTTTACCCCCTTGCTTTAGAACTTATAAAAGTTCTAAAAGCATATCCGCATGTGGCATATTTACATACATTTTTTAAATTAGGCCGCAAAGATAGTATGGCAAGTAAGACTGAGGTTGAAATTCAATTCTGTTTGATCTTGATAACTGATATCCATCGATTAGCTAGAGTACCCTAGGTAGACCACATACCCGGTTTTCACCTGTGTATGAAAAAGTATATTGCCCAATATCAAGACTACGACTACAGTATTTGTAACGTTTCATCGCAATTTATTAAAGGTACGTTTCCGTATCTCATTAACAGTTCCCGTAAAATAAAATATATACGAGGCTTGGGAATCTTTATTTACCATTGTAGTTTTAATCCACAATCCGTATTATACACGCTTTAATTTAAACAAAGAGGTAATGTAGTACGTCCGCCCAAACTACTGTTTGCTTTGATTTATATCGGGCCGCTGGCGGGCGGGCGGCGGCGTTGGAAATTTTAAACGTCACGCATTTATGATGAATACTCGCAATTTTCTCGCGGGAGCACCCGGTTGATAGCTGCGATTCTCTGACACTGCTGCGTTTTATAACTCGCCGGATAGGTGGGATGAAGTTCCAAAGTGTCGGCTTAATGACTGTACTGCCATTCATTAAATCTAGCAAACAGCGCGTTGATGTGAAATATTCCGTAATGACTGTAAGTTAAATTCGTAATAGTGATAAAAGTCTCGTGTACGATTACAGTACTTATTCTATGATATCAATCCTATATGTATACTTACTCGTACGTCTAAAAGTAATTCTAAACCGCAACATTCATATCTGTATCACGTTACAATTGCATTAAGCTATTCACGCTTCGTAAAGCGTCACTGCGAAAAAAACATCACAATTCACCCCCGTAGATTAGTCAAGTATGCGATGTAAGCTCAGTGTTCGCTTGACGGAGAGCTCGGAGTCGCAAGTCGGTGTCGGTGTCGCTCGCGTGTCACGTGATCACGTCGCGTCTTCTCGCCCCGCCCAAGCCCGGGGCCTCTAATCGCGTCGTCATCGCGAGTAGGCTAGGCTCGTGTCGCTCCGCTACACTACTGCCATAAATCAGTCGACACCGTGTGATGGATGATACGTTCCTCTACAAAAAACTGTATATATCTAATTTAGTCGCTCGCTGCCTCGGTCCGCACGGAGCGAAAAATAAGCCTGTATAAGCACTGTTCCGAAAACTATGTTAGGTAAAAAATAAATTCTTTATACATTTGTAAGTCTACTCTAGGAATTGTTTTGTTCTGAGTGTCACAAACACGCATTGCTACAAATATAGAACCCTTAAAAATCTAACAAGGATGTCTAAATTCAACATTTAAGTTCCTTAGGATCCTCCGAAGAACAAACCGATATGACCCCACATACATTTCGATTCCCTGTTTCGGCTTGAGAAGCTCGAATTGAGTACGTTGTATTTTATTTAAAGTTATTGTTCTCATTAAGGTGTTAAAAAGTTAAGACAAGCAAGAACAAAGAAGAGATAATTTTCCCCGGGTGATAGTAAACAGGGCCCGTGACGACCGGGGGCCCAGTCGAAGCGAGCCCTCCCGGCGCCTCGCGGGCGGCCGTTGCTAACTTTTATTATTTTTGTAGCGCTTGCGCTGTTTTTATTATCGCAAATGGGCTCTCTTACACCTCTACTTTGAATATCTAACGGTGTATCTTAAGGCTACGGTGCAATGTTACGTTAATCTAGGAATTTTTAAACACTCATTATTAGCTCTAACACGCTACTGTTTTTAGTAAACTTCGATAAATATGTATAAAGAAAATTAAAACGCTTATTTGTCTGTCTTTCGGTCATATTATGATCTAGTACTTATATGTATTAATTATCTTAATTTGACTAAACGTTACAGCCAGTCCTATAGACAACAACAGATAAAACAATATGAAAAGCTCTCATAAAATGAATATTACACATTAATCGCAATACGACGGATCTACAAAATTAAATTTTAATATGAAAATTGTGAAGATCATCCTTATTTACGTACGTATTATTGAATTACGACCACGACTGTCGTGTAAGCATGACCGTGACATTCGATTCAACGTGTAAAGGTCGAGGGCTACGTAAAATTACGATATAATTGGTTTATTAAACATGGACGATTTAATGCCGCATAATGTGATTGAGCATTGCATTTTAATTCACTCAAGGGCAACTACTCGTCTGTGACTTAACGCAGGAATGAACTGTCATTCCCGAACTCAAGTAACCACACAGTCCAAATATGATTGTTAAATAATTTTGGGGCTGCGTGGCCATTTTAGCTAAGTGTAAAAAAAAAAACAAATTTAACCGCCTCTCAGAACTCCATATTAACTGCATCTTGCTGTGTTCCTAGATAATAACGGAAAACAATTTTTGGTCGCCGTAAGGTCATTGTCCGAAGCTAATACAACCTTTGACAGTAAATAAAATACATACATACTTGCAATATACTTAAAATGCAACACGATACTTAAATGAAACGACTACTACTACATTTAAGATACGTAAGTTGCTAACTTAACTAACATTTGCTCTTTAAACATCAGCATTGCTTTTGGCATCGCGTCAGCATTGTCCTCGATGTGGGTAGTTGGAACAACCGACACTATGTCTTTATCGTGTCCAGCGGTGGAACAGCGACCAACGTAGTAAAAATATGCATTTTAGATACATAGTTGCCAATTTATCTAAAATTTGCTCTTTAATCATCAGCATTGCATTTGGCGTCGTGTCGAAGTTTTCCTCGATATAGTAGGTACAATGGTACAATGTACACTGTCCTTAGCGTGTCCAGACCTGGGACAGTAACCAACGTATTCAAAAAGAAACATTTTACATACATACGTTGCTAACTTAACTAATATTTGCTCTTTAAACATCAGAATAGCATT
This sequence comes from Urbanus proteus proteus, assembly GCA_018251915.1. Lineage (NCBI taxonomy): Eukaryota > Metazoa > Arthropoda > Insecta > Lepidoptera > Hesperiidae > Urbanus > Urbanus proteus. The sequence goes on from DWPV01000207.1 coordinate 12,192, forward strand.
TGGCATCGCGTCGACATTTCCCTCGATTTGGGTAGTAGGTACTATGTACACTATTTCCTTAGCGTGTCCAGCGGTGGGACAGCGGCCAACGTATTGAAAATGCACACCCGCTCGTTAAGCGCGGGCGGCGGTTGCGGTCCGACGCGTGACGTCACGTCCGCCGCGCCCGCCTGCCCTCATTAGCATACATTATACTCGCCATTACGCCCAGCACCGCTTGTGGCTTTTTGCGATATTTTTGATGATACTCCCACGGAGGCATAGTAAATAAAATACACACGCAGTGACTACTGCTTAGCATCTAATTAGCTTAAACAATCGAGCTAAATTTAAATATGTGTTGTATTCAGACAAACGGGATACTGTAAGTTATTCATATTTATATAAAAAGTTCTAATTCTTCAATGTCTGAGCTATACGGAAGTTTTTACAGATACCTGTCAATGACAGCCAAGACTTAAATTCGCATCAGCACCTTGATAGCTTATTTCATTCAAAATTTCTTTCTGAACGCTTCCAATTCTTCCGTAGCTTTTCTGACCCTTCCGTAGGTGTGAAAAACGTCTACTTCGTTAGAAAAGCGTCATGTACATTAGAACCCCTGCAGCGTGCTAAGATTCCCTATTTTTATGGTAACTACATTGGATATTAATGGCAGCAACTCATGCACATTGATTACCAACCCTAAAGTGGAGTAAGGATTCCTTTACATGACCTCAATGTATTACAGTTTATCCTTTTAATCCTTGAGAACTTGAACCCTCTTGTGTAAGTACGAAAATATGAACAAATGTAACTAATTTCAGTTTCAATACAAGGAAGAAAGACGTCAATTGTAGTTGATTAGTACCCTAAGGTTTATGCATCGTACAGATATATCTTATGCCACGACAAGATACTTCTATAAGCCATAGAAAAGTGTGTTGGGAATGACGATGGAACGATGAAGAATGAGAATGAAAGTCTTAAGAAAACTAACCTAAATAAACTCGTTAAACTTTTCAAATGTGTGATAAGTGTATAATTCTGCATTTGTTATTTTGAGAGCCGAACTATAATTTCTTCATTCTATGAGCCCAGGCGCAACAGCGGGGTCGGTGTTGACGCAATCATATAATCACGTTACGCGCAAACTGTGCACGATCGCAATTTTTCGGGGGTGCTGTTAATTTTTAATAAGCTGTCGTAATTGCGGAGCATGCCGTCCCGACACGTAAATCACTAGCCTGTCGGTCACCGAACGAAGCTAATATTTGCATATCGCGATTGATGCGAAGCAATCAATACTGCAAATAATGGAATTGTCATATAAAATCTACAAATACGATTGCACATGGCTCTCGTTATTAACAATATTAATTGTTTCGATACGCCGACAATAAATTTTAAATAATGTGATTGTTTTCGTATCGCATGTATATTGATATCTACAATCGCAGCACATTACAATAAGTCTTTTTAAAGCCGGATCATATTTACACATTTTATGAATATAATTTGTAATTAAAATAAAGTGGCAAATATGTTTATAATTTTTTTAACAGTTTGGAAAATGTAAGTTGTAGACTTAAATAGTATTTGATTTTTAAGAAAGCAGATGTCGTATTAACAACAAATAAAGTGTAGGTACTTGTCACTAATACCTACTCATCCTACTACATACTACACATACATACTATTACTAATAGGAGTACTCTCCTTTTATAACGACCACCATAATCATCGAATGCAACTTTGGGGGAACATAAGTATCTCCAATCGGATGTGATGAGAAAGAAGCTCAGGGCATAGTCTTCGACGCAGGTCATCTGCGACTACACTCATTTAATAGTACAAAATATGTTATCGAGATATTGGAAAGTCCAAGCTATCGCCCACTTTGAACACAATATTTAGCTGTTTGTTGACATTTCAGCGTAAAATTAGCTAAAAATATGACATTTCCCCTAGCAGAAACATTTGGCAGCCGCTTTCCCCATTGGTGTCTCCGTAGCTCTCAAACTGGCTCAGACAAACAAAAGCACATTACGTGCGTGAGCAGTTTAATTTCCGTCATAGTGGCTGGCTGCGCTCGAAATGAAACTAAAACGTCTGCGGAGGCACGCTCGTCTTATCACACTTGTCATTTGAACGTTTAATAACGTTTTTAAGGTAAATAAGCATAGTTTGCTATCTGGTTACTCACCGTTGAGAATTGTGGCCTATCTACAGTATTTTCGTCACCATGAATATCTTGACTTCTGTCAAAATTAACTTTAACCGTAGTCACTAAGTAGCAGCAGCGTGTTCCTTCGTATTCCCAACACCCACTGCGGTCACCAATGCGAACGCCAGAATCAGTGATTATAGACTATTAGGGCAGACCTACATATGTCTTACAATAAGGGACCTCAAAAGGCCATGGATGGATGGGTGGATGGATATATCGTATATCCATGTATTTTCTCCATTTATTTTCTATTTCATTTTAACCAACATTCTAATTATATTTGTTTTGTATTTTTTATCATTGTAATGGGTTTTGTATTTTAACATTAATAATACAAAAACAATACATGTTTTACCGTCAAGTTTGTTTTTCCTAAAGCAATTTTAAATAATAAATTCTAATCCAGATTAATAGAGAAAATCCTTTGTAAGAACGATGACACCGACTTAAGTAAATCTTGACTACAAATTATTTTCCGTGCTCCAGGAGACAGAATGCTAGATGGATATTACGCTAGCAACAGAAACACGATTCCAGTTATAACAATATCTAAAATGAACATCGTATTACAATGTACTCGTACAATCCACATTTATATTTTAGCTGACTATGACCTTTGAACTACATTCTAAATAACGGGTTAAATCATGTGCAAATTCTGTTTAATACGGCTGTATTTAATCCATTGGCACAAAATTTAATGTAATTTGTAAATCACTATTTATATAGTATAATTATAATGTTATAAATGTCGTTTGCATGTTACGCGAGTTTATGACAGAATTACAAAAATGTTGTTCATAAAAAACAAAAAACTGAGTTATACAAACTAGAATGGAAACGATCATGGTATATCTTCCTTTAGGTAATATATCACATATCTTATTTCTGTAGGAACAACATTGGAATCGGAACAATATCATAAATATTTTTTTATAAGCGCCAAGAACCGGACGCGAAAGCAAACACCGCACAAAAGCGACGCAATCAAAATAACACATCGGCGGCGGTGCGCCGTCCAAATTGCTGTGTCAAAGTATTCATGTTCTGATTGCTCCATTCTGCTCCGTTTTGCTCCCGAGGCACTGCGATGCCTCCACTACGTAAGCTTTTTGCTCTCGTATCATCGATACAAGGAAAATTGGAAACAGCATCATTAAAATACCACTAGTGACGGGAACTTTTTGCTAGAGCACTGTCACACTCAATCACGATGCTGGAAGTTTTTGCGTTCACGCTCCATCCTTAAATCTTCCGAATTCCGTTTTTATCATAAATCGTTTATTGAAGTGCTAAATCATAATGCCGCGGCTAGGTTTCTCATTATAAATCAGAATGCGTAAAATCGTCATAAGTATAGGTACTATACAAAATGCGTTTTCCATTTTACACTTTTATTTAAAGCATGTTGTGTTTAGAAATAAAGTTGAAACATAACAACTTAAATCAGTTGTTAACTTTACTGGCACATTGCGGAGAAATTTAATGTCTTAGGAATATCTTAGGAAACATTCGTTCTTTTGCAAAAAAATATTCATAACAAATATGAAAATTGAAATTGTTTCAATTAAACGATAAATGATTGCATTTATTTATAGTTTTTTGCCTAAAATTATAACATACACTCATTTTAAGGCCGTTGAGTTTTTCATGTGAGATAATGCGACGAATAATACCTATAGGAAAATCCCTATACAAACTGCTTGAAAATTTTACCTGAAAGTTTTTCCTGTGTGGGGTCGAAGTCATAGACAAATTTTAAAGTACCTAATTGGTATAGATATAAAGTGAATGGATCGAAGTATATGAATTATATAGAAATGGGTATAATAAATAATAGAGAAATAGGTATACCTAATACTTCTCTGAGTTTGCAAGGGGAATCTTCTAAACACCCGAGCTCTTGGGAAGAGATCAGATTACATGAAGTTCTTACTCAACAACAAAGTACCTACCTCTACTCTACAACTCTTTACGATAACTTGGTACATCATACAATACTTTGGATTTGTAAAACTTCTGACATCAAAATAATCATTTGTATAATTGTAATATTAATTGAATACTTATAGTATTTCTGCCATACATTTATTATTCTGAAATGATGCGAATATACACTCTTAAACACAGATTCCATAATACAAATTACCGCCAAACGATTTAATTTTAAGAGTTTATCTTTGTCTTCCTATAATTTGACTACTTTTTACTTACAAGTATAATTTAAATAAATGCCAATTAAATGTTAACGTTTTGATATGTCACAATGAATAAAAAGTTATGAAGCAACATTTTTCACGTAGTTCTCTCGCGGTAAAGTTTTATGATGAATATATTTTTACATGTACCACCTGCGCCCCGCGTGGTAAACTTTATCACGGAACGATGTATGTGGTGAGACGTGCACGTGGCCACATTAAATATGCATGTGTGAAACTGTTCCGGCTTTCAAAATTTTGGATATTTCATTCATTCCAATATAACAAGCCTACCTTGTGACGCTAAAGTAATAAAATTTCATCGAGTCTCAGTCTTAATAAAATTTAACCATGACTTGTAAAATTATATTGTTATCTTATCTACTTCAACTAGACGACAATGTATAAAGTTTAAATTGAAGTAGATATCTTGTTTATCTACCGAATTAATCTTTGTTTTTCATTTACTTGTATTCGCTTATACAAATCAACGTTCACTTACATTTTACGATATTATCTACGTGTGTTTTGTAAAACAATACGTTTTATGTCCGTGAAATGGGATATATTCTTGACAAAAACATCGTGTAATATGTTTACGTATTTGGAAATATTCCACGCAAGTAATGTAAATCCGTGTTATCAGAGGGAAAAAAGTCTCATAGTAGTTTCGGCAATTCGCTATTACGTTCCGTATTCAATTCACTTACACCTCTGTTGCCACCTCGGGTGCTCTTTTCTCCCCTAAAATGCACGTTATAAGCCATTTCGTATTGTGTACATGTATAACGGTTGTGGGCTCTCCTGAGATGTCTCCGACATCCTTTCCCCTGCACAAGTAAAAGGCATATACGAGTAAAGATAACAATTTATGTAAGCATTATGTACGTTTTCTATTTCTACTCCTAATACACTCATTACAAAGTAATGTTGGACATAATTATTAAATTTTACTATCAAGGTTTCTTTTGTAAGATACGTACAAAAATCAAAATTCTCAAATATTACGTATAACCTATCAATCTAAATGTTTTCATTTATTTAAAATCTGTGCTTATTCAACTAGGTTTATGTACGTACATAACTGTAGCATCAAATGAGACTAATCGTCTTTTTTTTTCTACCATTATTTATACTATATTCTAGGCATATTTTCCACCTAAGTATATCATGCATAAAATACTTAAGAAAAACTAAAACATAATATATGTATCCAATATTGTTTTGTTGTTTTCATAACATCTTTCATAACATTAATTTTGTGTCTACTGGCGCTGTACACACCGTTACTCCACTATCAATCAATGTACCGTTTAAACAATTTAGTTGCGGCGAAATCTCTCGAGTTGTTACTACTCAATCGTGATTGATCGCGTTGTTCGGCTGTGACAACGGCCGCTTATGTACGCTATCCGTTTATGATATACTTGTATTGAGATTTCTGGACAGCTAGCCGCGAATACTGGCCGTGACAGAGCACTCCCGTTTTGTGTTCAGGTTACTTTGTATCATATTAATGGCTTAATGTGTGATTGATAGAGTGTAGATATTTTCTTTGAAAGAATAACCTTGCGTATACGATAGAAGCCGCAATATATATAGGTGAAAGTTTATCTGAAGATTCATTCATTACCATTACCATTACCACTCAAATTCTTCACCAAAGAATAGCTGTAGTACTACAATGAAGTTATACCAAGCATTGTATTGATAATATCGCTGTTTCAAAGAATTCTACTTCAAGGAACCAGAGTGCTTTAGATCCCTCAAATGAAATGAAATGCGAATGAAAACTTATTTCAAATGTACTTGTAGCTATAGAAACATTCACAAGTTGTGTATTAAAATATCGTTTTATTTTTCATGTTGCTGATTCTTAGGTACTTACACAATTTTGTTTACGTAGTAACGTTTTTGGCATCTTGATAGCTATTTGAAGTTGCATAACGTGTATAACCAAATGGGGCACAGGCAGCGTGCTCGACTTTAACGTCTGAGCTAACTGCTAACGGCCTGTTCGACATAATTCGATTTCGACTCGTCACTCTGCAACCTCTTACTAAAATGACCAGATGAACGGGTCACGTCGCCGAATTTAATTTGCTACGTCAGGATTTAGACTAGGCATGAATATAGTGCGCTTGTTTCGTATTTAGTTTCATTTGAGATATTATTATTTTACACAGTCTTGGGACTTGTCGATGTAATATTTGCGCATTACTTAAGGAATGAATCCTTTTATTTTATAAGTAGTTTCAGTCAATCAACACACTTGCTTAGCTTTCCTTAATTTTACAATTTTATGTTCTAAAGCTATTTTGGTCGCTTCAAATTTAATTTTTTATTAGTAAATCTACTTTAGTACTTACAGGATTTACAAGATAAGAAAGGTATTATTTTCATCATCTTTCACAATCCACATCCCTAAGTACTACACTGTTTTAGGCATAGAACCTTGAAGTTCGACACGAAAATTGAAAAAGATGTATAGAAGGAAAAAATACTGGAATAATTATTTTCGTAACCGACAATTTAAATAGGTATGTTTAAAATAAAACTTTTTAAAATAAATGATTTCCAACCGAAAACATGGATGAGAAAAGGGGGGCCAAGTTCGAAACATACGACACTTGGGATTGTTGGCGTCGCTAGTAAAAGACTTGAGGTCTGAAAGGATGCCAAGTTCCATAACAGCTCCTTAAATCATAGCTTTAGAGATGTGTAATGTTCTTCAATTGAATTAGAAGAAAATGCGTTATTCTCTTTCATATTTAATATTGAACTTACATTAATATAACAATCCATTTTATCAATTTCAGGATTCTACGAAACCTGTTTTATTTGTACGATGTTTGCGGTATTTGACGTTTCATGATTAATGTTCGTTGCGAATATGATAAAGAAGGCAAACAATATTTTATTATTTCGAGCTTATTCGTAGGTAATTGAACTAATGATTCTGTTGAAATGTATAATAACAAATATCGATAGAAAGTTAACAGCATTTCCCCCAAGTATTGTAAAACATTTATTTGTCCAAATCGGAACTAAACTACTAACAATACTCTCCTCGATTCCGCTAGAAACAATTTCATTTGGCTCATGGTCCTTTCAGATCGTATGTAACAATGAGTTTAATCCTATTAAAGCGGACACACATTGTGCCAGAATTGTAGCGCGGTGGCTTTGGTCTGTCGCCGGTCTCATCGGCTCACTGCATCCACTAACCGGAACCGGACCTTAAACAGAATTAAACATGGTTTAATTTCCCTGCCGAAGCGTCGCTGAAAAACACCGCCTAGTTGAAACACAACTGTGCCGGGAGGAAATAAAATAGCACGGGAAGCGATGCGGGTGTCGGACGAAGCGATTATGCAGTCGAGAATAATGGCCGCCGGTCCACATGCACGTTTTTGTTTGTGGTCTGTGACGCGATTTATACGTGAATTTCTACCATCGCTGAAGTGAGCACTATTCACAATAATTGCTTTGAGCGAAATTCCCTCGCCACGTATCTTTTGTTCCAGTCCGCGTTCCGTGTTCCACGTTGTAACTTGAAGTGTGTGCGACCATGTGCCTCGATGTGTATTGCGCTCGAGTGCCGCGCTTCTGGACACAATGCAAACAAAATGTGACCAAAACGCGCGTCCACGTCCACTATGAATCATACCCAATATACTTTTTATTACCAAATTTTACAATTATTTATTTGTATTAATTATAATAGCATATAATATTGTAAGATAAGTTAGCGAAACATATCATACGCAACTACTTTGTTGATGTAAAGTTTCATCCATAACTATTATTTTCAGAAAATAATACTTTAAAATTTTCACTACAATTTAAACTTACGCGACTAGAATTTAAATGACTCGTCTAAAATGAAAGCTGAATATTAAAATATTCGGCTTCTTTTACTTTTAAGTATACTATATTTAAATAAAACTCAATAAAAACTGTTGGATTTACTTTGTTACTTTTAGAAATTCATCATAATGGTAAATTTATCACTGATATTTATCTCTTATTATTTTGACCTTATTCTTATAATAATTCTATTGAATTTTCTTCGATAAAATGAGCTACATTTGAGTCCTCACCAAACATTTAATTCCAACCAATCGGATGTATCAGTTGAAACCGAGCGGACTGAACGCGTAACTTTTAATAGTCTTATCGGCTACGGACAGACTCCGCTCCTAATCGCTCTCCTTCCAAATTGGAAGGAGCCTTATAAGGTTACCTTCTTTTTATTACTTACGTAAATTCAAGTGATAGTTATTCTATGTACATCGAATGTATACATTTGTCTTGCGCCAATTTGGGCAATTTATTATGTAATACATACTTACAACGTGAAAACATTAATTACTTTACAAAGCCCCCAACGGCCTATATGATTCATCAAACCCTAAAAAAAACATCTAAAGTGAATATTTTAAATGACCCTTGTTGCCCTGTGTAGTTAAAAATTTGGAGGCTTAATGTTACAAAATATTCAGCAAAAACGGCCACACTATAGACGCTAGTGTAGTTCCCAGGAGAATAATGTACCACATAATGATGGAAGACGTTTTTCATGCAAAAAATGTGGCAGTTTACATGTATACATGCAATGTAAACACTAGATATTTGTTGACTTCCGAATAAAATTAATCTGGAAAGTATTTTGTCTTTTTTTACTACATAAAAATACTAACTTACATAAAAATACTGAGTGACTTTAACTATTACTTATTTTTTTTTCATAACTAGATTATGAATAGTATAATTCACAACAACTGTATGAAAATTTAACACTCCGCACTTCATTATTATAAAATAACAAAAGTGTCTACCATGAAAACAATCCTATATATCACAGCTACGGTTGTGGGGCCATTTGTCAACTTTATGATTTATATGCCATTTAATATACTAACTATCAATATTAACTTTATTGAAGCTATTGTATATCAGTCACGTGGATTGAAATATTTTGCGGTGCTTTTGTCGTCACGCCAAAAATGGGTTTTATTTTGTTTACAGACTGTCGTGTTGCACTATTAGTCATTGTTGTTTTTTGCCATGTGATTTGTTCGTGGGGCGATGCAAGGATTACTTTACGGTATCGGTAAAAGAGTTCACTGCCGTTAAATCTGCCATAAACAATAAAATTTGCATTTATTGGTCGTCGTGAGCGTCGTAAATTCACGGGGAGCGAGCTGCCAACGACATTTTGAGTGAATGTCTGGTGCTATTATCCAGAAACAGCGCAACGAATACTGGCACTTGGTGAGCTCACCGATGTGCATTAATTGAAATCACCAGTCAATTGAACTCAGTGACGGCAGCGAGGGCCGTGATGTCGTGGCTCTGTGCGTGCCAATTATTGTCATTTGTTCACTCGACCACTCGATACACGCCCCTTCGGTCAATCGGTTCCCGTCTACTCACTCGTTACGCACCATAATCAACACTAAATTATTGTGCATATGGTAGCTAATGTTCTTTTTTATTATGTAAGTAGCAATCAAGCATGAGACCAGTAAGTATCCCAACGCCAATTCAAAATATTTTATTTTTCGTAGCACGTTCAATCATTTGATCTCACTGAAGTTTAATATACATACTAACGCAATTTCAGTGACAGTGCAAGATTATCGTGATGCTAGAGTAATGGTGGAGCAAGGACGGAGTCAACAGTCAGGTACTCTTTAAGTGCATAACATAACTCTGAGAGTTCTAAGAACATAATTGTAACAGTATTTAAAGAAAATTAGAGTAGTTTTCAAATGATCATTTGAAATATTTCTATTTTATATTACTCAATATATACGTATGTCCAATACTTTAATTACATCATATAGCTATGTCTGTACTACGCGGGAAAACTACGTGGCAATGAACCATTGTTAAAATTTTACTGTAACAACGCTAATTACAAGCTTTTTGTTGAGTAGTGCTTGTTACAGTTTTTTACTTTAGTATCATTCTCATTATTGTTTACAGCTGTACTTGTTATGTGTAAAATGCAGGTGTGAATCTAAATTTATATACATTTGCTCTCATTTTAAAATGTCTACGTTTTATTTATATTTTTACTATATTTACAATAATATTTATGATCTGTATAAAAATGAATTTGCCTATAACTAATTCACTTGGGCATACGTACTTACTCAACTTGGTTGGATGGTAACTGAAACAATTCCTTAATAATTCCATGCAAACAAGAAACAAACTTTGCACTCACGTCGGCGCGCGTCGACGTGTAAGTAGGTGCGTAAGTCCTACAATAATTCAAAGAGCGAGTGGTAGTTATGTTTGAAATTTCTACACCTCAAAAACTTTGTGTCCTTCGAGTTCGTAATGCTAACTAAAATTTGATTTTTATAACGTACATATACCTATTAATGTAAAGTTACGAAAATAAATGAAGTGTATAATAACTGTTACAATAAAGCAAAACAGTGTCTTTATGAGTTGGTTCACTCGTTACTAAGCAAGTTTGTTTTAGCATGAATACAAGAGAGTTTATAAGACGTATCCGCGAGAAGTAAAGTATGAGGCAAGAGGATAATATAATGAAGTTTAAGCGGGCGTTGTCGGGGTGCCGGGTGTTGAGCGCCGCTGCGGCACAATGGAGCGATGGCGCGGCGATGCGGCGGCGGAACCGGATAGCGCCTATTGCCGGCTCGCTCGCTGCCGATAAGAGTCGCGGAGCCGCACCAGCGCCGCGCCGACACCGACGCCTGCTCCTGATTTATGTACGACGTGTCTCCTTTTTAATGAGTCCGTAAGAAGATATCTCCCCGAACTCTACAATAAATTTCCGCGAACTGACTCGCCGAAATGCCTCTTTGTCGATATCTGCGAAACGGACGCGGTCCCATTCCGTTAATCTGCCGAACCGAACAGCGTATCGCGTATATAAGTTGTGCTTATCTCGGGTAATGGCCGTCTATCTAGTTGATCTGCCTGTTTTATTTATGGCCATGTTTTCCTTTACACGCTCCTTCCAATTTGTGGAGAGTGAAAGGGATTGTTATGAGACTGCCATGTTTCATAGCAATAAACATGTTTATCCAAAATAACAACATTAACAATTTCCCTTATCCCTCGTATTGCTGTTTCACGTTTGCTACTATCGTATGTTTCTGACATTGTTCTGTGCCTTATAGCGATGTCTCAGGCGTTATTTAGTTGGAATATCTTTGTAGCTTCTAGTTCGGTAAATAAATTGCCGTACTTCCGAAAATTGAGATTATTATTATTTAAATTTTATCAAATATTCTCATTTATATTGAACGAGCTTACCATGAACGCAATTTCAAAAATTTATGTTATCCCTTTATTAAACGAACGAATAAAAACAATATGAGTGTAATCCATATCGTAACAAATCCAAGTGACCATCGTTACAATCAATGAATAACCATATACCAAAAAGGATTGTCGTAGCGCAAAATTTATTTGAGTATAAACATCGCGTATCGAGCGGAGTGCGGCGGACGGGTTGCTGGATGCTAGGCGCTGTCGCTGCGTGTCCCCTCGTTAAGGCTGGCGCACATTATGGCAGGCCGCATCGCAACGCATCGCAACACATCACATCGCAATCGGCAGAATCTTGCCTATATCATTTTAGTACATTTCATATTACCCATCATTCACTATAGGCGGATCGCACCGCAACGCCAAACAACACGATTAAGTCTAGCGTATACTTCAGCCACGTCCGCAAAAATCCGCCCTAATGTGCGGTAGTCTTTAATATAGGATGCGATGCGCTGCGGCTTGTCGCGGCTATAGTATGCGCCAGGCCTTACGCTGCCAGCCGCCAGCCACCCGCGCCGTCCTCGCTCGTTCTGTGTAAGTAGTGCGTTCATCCTGCTAAATTTATTGCCGCTTTTATATCAGCCGTTACAGAGAGGTCCCCTTACGTCCGTATCGGCCCGCGCGGAGCCCGGCTTAGTGAACTTGCAATTACGTTTTACCGGCTTTGAATCTAACGGAGGCGACTTTTGCCGTCCATCGAATCGTAATGGAATTAGCGTTCCAACGTTCTTTTAATTTGTGTCCTATCCTTGTTCTAAACGAATCTTCCGATAGAACCGTTCGCCCTAAACGTAAAAGGCTACAGTAGGACAGTTTTTGCTTTTTATGTTGCTTTCTAGTACGTAGCCGTTTAACGTGCTCGTTATTGCGCTTTATGTTTGAATATGGTATTACGCTTGGGAAAATATATTTGTTGTATATCTGTTTTAGTTAAAAAAGGTGCGAAAAAAGCTTTCCTTTAAAATCTGTATGCGATGGTCCATCTAGTAGTCAATCTTTATTAGTTATCTCACTCCTGGAGTGCAACTTGCTTTACATATAGGTACATTAAATAAAATATGATATACAATATACATCATAAATCCGATACCTTCTCACCGCACATCTAAGGTACAAATGGCTGCCTAATTGAATTTATTACCTACGGCAACATTCAAAGAGTACAACGCGATAATAAATCACAATATCGTCCGTGTAATGTGAAAGCTGTAGATGGGATAAGTTATAGGCACGCCGTAAGATAAAGCTGTCAATTAGAATAATATATAGTTATGAGTTAGATCATAATCATAATGCAGAGCCTTATATTATTAACGTAAAACCGAAAACATCTTTTATCATCGTATTTTTTTGTGTTCCGCACCAGAATAGAGAAAACAGAATACATTAAGATTTACTCTGGCAACTATCTATCTGTCTTTCATGTTTTTCTCGGAGATTAGGCTTACTGCTACTATTTTTAATGTATTGTGTAAAAAATATTTCTAACATAAAAATTATACCGATTTCTATGTCACTAAAAAGTAAGAAATAATTTTAGTTCATTCGAATAAATGGTATCTTAGTACATATTTCTGAAGTCGGATTTAAGAAATTTACTGTATCTTGTGTCCATGGCACTCACACACGAACTAATACGAAGTATCCTATTGTGGGGTTATCAGTATAGAACGGATTATTATTCATTGATATATAAAACAAATAAACGAAAACAAAACAAGATAATTTACAATTTGCTGAAATGCAATTCGTGTCTGTTACAATACTCGCGACACATTAGATATCAGTAAACATGCCGATTCGCGTAGTGCTCGTAGCACGACGGAATGTGCGCAAACAACGACTCTCATGAGTGCTACGCTATGTTCGTAGCACTTTGCTACGCGCTGAAACGTATCAATATTTCTGTTCAAACCTTTTAGCCCGAAGCCAAATGTTTGTGATTTTCACATTACGCTTGTTTGCTTTTTGTGTTTAACAGTGACAAAAAGTTTTCAGTTCTCTTGTTTTTTTTTCCTTTTAAATATAATTTTCTGTATTGTAAAGCGCTTGTAGCTCTAGAAAAAAACTTTATAAAGCCTATTTATGGAGTTTATTTCACAAGTTTTATAAACATTGAAAAGAGGTATAATGAGCGAAGTGTTAAATCCGCTGTAGTAGTGTGCGGCGGCAGTTCATTCAACATGCAAGCGTTCACACTCATGTTCGGTCCGCGCCCCGCGTCCGCTATTGGCCACCATAACAGCTAATCCTTCAAAGTTACTTTATTTAATTATATACTATTTCAACAATACAACCTCCACCCACCCCAATACGTGCTCGATATAAACGAGGGGCTTTATACTTGACGTAAATCATCACGCATGGTGTCAGATACATGCATGTTCCGTTCGAATTGTGCATTGTACGTGTCAATAAAATAAATTAATAATTACCAACCGGAGTAAGTCAATAACAGATGTATCGCACGTTTAATGAATTATCCAATACGGATATTATTATACCTATAAATGAATCTTCGTATTATTGCAATTGATAACTTAGAAATACGCGTATTCCAAGTTATTAATTGCAATTATACGGAATTACAATCATCTCGTGTGTGTATTAAGCATATCAAATTCACCAATGTGGTCTGTGGGATCATTTATTATTCATTGGTTCGTCGGTTCCGAACGTTCCACTACTAATATTTATTCCCAATGCATCATTTTTCTGGATAATTGAAAAAAAATAGTGCATTAAAACAAAATTATCCGAGACAAACGCCTCAGTTTTACGTACCATAAATACAAATGTAACGAATATTTTTCAAGCCATCGTCTTTATTATAAAAGTTAATGACAGATTTAAGGCAATATAAAAAAGCTAAACTAAAATTAAACCACCCCATGGACGTCGTATGACGTTGATTAAGTTCATTTTTATCGATATGTACTCATCGAAAAGATTTCAATTAAAAAAACCACCATAATAAAACATGTTACAAAAAGAAACCCCCATTTAAATGGACATACCCGATTGTAAAATAAACAGAACACATAGGAAATTTCAAAGCTATGGCACGCATCATTTTACATCGGAGGTTAAAAACTAAAAACTGTGCTAAATCGACCTCTATCGTAGCAGATTTGTCCGGCTCGTATAGCGATAACGCAAATAATTTACGATCACTCTGTCGGTGCATGAATATTCGACGAAGGTAACCCAGGAAAACATTTTTCATCTCGAGACGAACGCCAAGCCTCGAGGATGAATATTACTCTTAAAAGTTGAACGTCGATATATTGTTACCTCGTCTAAAATTTAATATTGACGTATGCAATGTGAGCAAAGACCTCTCGCTGCAGTATAGCGACATTTTATAAGCGAGAAAAATTCATAGAGTATTACAAAGGTAGGCGAAAAACGCTTACACCCTAAGTGATGAGATCCGGCCGGTCGTGAGAAAACCGGTCTTAAGGTTTGTAATACCTTTTTACGAGCAGCTCAGGACGTAACTTATACATATTTCGAATAACTTTACGATCTGCTTGGAAAGGAATTACAGCCACCGGTTGGGCAGAGATAGCGTTAGAATATTGAATAGAAATAAATCTATATTTTTAAATATAATTTCATATGGGTATTTTTATCTCAATTTGTCGATCTGAAATAGATTTAATAAAGGGAAACGATTTAAAAACAATGTAATATAGCAAAACGTTGGAGCTCAAATCGCAGCTGGATTACACGTCGTTACGGGAACGCACGAGCAGACCGATGTTAATTCTAATATTTGTTTTGCGTGTCGACCCTCCGCTATAAAGCGGGTGATATTTTGTAACAAACGCGTTTCGGTGTGTACGATTCCGTGGAACTATTGCGTATGAAGTGTACGGGTCAGCAATGGACGCACGTGTTCCCAACACACAATCAGCCGTTAGGGAACGCGGTGACACCCCTAAAACGGTTTGATTAAACTCATAAAACTCGAGCTACCCGGTTTCTTAGCACCGGCGACTGACACGGCGCCCCGTGATAGAAAAGTGGAAGTTATACGCCCTACCCCTTGATCCGCCGGCCCCGTTTACCTCGCCGGCACCAACGCCACCTTTTAATAACACAGTCGAGTGCTTCCGTAGCCAAGATTAAGATAACTGCAAATATTACACTTGCGCTACATTCGCATTCTGCTACCGTGTGTATTTAATCTAGTACAACGTGCTCGTGTTTTCGTATCATAAAATTGTATGATATGTGTTATTACAGCTGTGAATAAACAAGTACTATTTTACTTATATGTTTTAAAATTCCGTTAATGATTTTAAGTTACCTAATTCCATAGGATTTATAACGTTAGTGACGATATCTAAAATTAGAATGAATAAAAGTTGATTCAATTGATCTTTAAAATTGGTTTGACTTTTAATAGTAATTAAATAATGTTCAAGAAAATGTAATTGAAAAATTAAAATAATATTGTGTACGTATAAATAAATCCGAGAGTTATAAACTGTGTATGATTTAATGTCTTCTTTGCTCCCAAATTGTAAATGCTATGTCTGTTAGTTTAGGCGAAATTTAAAATCGGTTGAATTCAAATAATTCCAGCAGATGTGTTGGTATAAAGTAGGCCCATTTGCGATGTTTGCAAATCCAACATACAGACAGACATTATAATAAGTCAGAGTTTTTGTAAAATTGCGATATTTGTTAGCTTTGTAGCTCAATGTTGCATTTTGCATTTTATATATTCATATAGAAACGGAAAGCAAAAATAGACCACTAAAATGTTTGTGAAATAATGTAATAATGAATATTAAATTTTACTGCCTCAAAGATTCTTTCTTTTACGTTCTTTTAGAATTCCATTTCATGTTTCGAATACGTCGCCTAATACTTTTATGTGTCTTCAATATTCCATGTTTCAGAATCCAACGACTCGGAAAATACCGTCCCAATCCATAAAATCTTATTATTCGCCTTCACTATAGATCAAGATATTTGTATCCAAATTGCCTACTTATTATAATTCCATACTCAAGACTTACACAGTGTAAGTAGTAACATCATAATGCAATTTTGTTAATGAAGAAATATAAAGTAACTAAGCACATTAAAATAATAGTATTATCGATATAGTTTCACAATATTGGATGTTGTTACTTATTACCAAGTACAGAATCCTAAGGCTTACGGTGCGAGCGCGTGCACGTCAAACTTCGCTAACCGCCCTTAAGAAAGTTGGTAAAGTTGCCTCCCGTTCGGAGATGTGCTGTGTCGTACCGCCTTGCGACGTTCCCGACCTCATGTAAACTGTAATCCCACAGATGATGCTAGGCTTTACCAGCTTTATATAACCCCGCCAGCGAGAAGTTGCTTTATAAACGTTGCCTTTAACTACTCTAGACGCATTTATTGGCCTTCGTTACTTCGTCGACTTATTTCTCTAAGTATCGAGATACGTTAAGTTTGTCTTACGGATGAGGAACTTTAGCCTGCTTTCACGTAAATCTTTTAAATCGGCACCGTTTCTCGTATAAACGCAACGGCTTTATAGTTTTTGCTATAAGCAAAGCCGGATAGCAGTAGGATTCGAGTCCTCGCACTCGACTGCGCTCGAATGGTGCTCGCGTCGCATTATCAGCCGTCACTTCGCCCGACAGGTGTCGCCTTCAGCCAACTCGAGAGTAAATTACTAGCTTCGAAGTCGCTGAATCAACCCGACTTCCTAATCGATTCTCGAACCACTCACTTAACAGACCGAGACACGATCTGTATAAATGACTCCCGCAAAATTTGCGAGTGAATCACTGCAATCTGTTCCAAGTTGTCGTTCTTATTTGCCCCAACAACACAAATCGTGGAGCGCTCGTCCTACTAAATTAATTTTCTATTACTCATACACAAGACGGTGGTTCTAACTGTCACTGTCATAGGATATTATGTTCATTGGAAGCCACACGCATAGTTAGAACAGAACAGTGAATAGCAACATTTTGCATACTGAGCGCGAGCTACGAGTTCGTTTTCGTATTTAAATAGGGAAATGGGAAACAGACGCAGTGAGTCGACGAAGCGCTGGTGGCGTGGTATTGTTTTAATTAAAGTAATTGGAGGAGGCACGTCGAGAGCCGGCGCTCGGTTGGCATGATCTGTGCCTTGAGGATTTACACCAATTTAAGACCGAGCTCAGCGAGGCGTCAATTAATGGTACGGAGCATACTCGATTCTACTGCGAAATGCAAATTGTCTTCCTATTTATCGATTCATCTTCTAAGTGAGTAATTTTCATATTACCGATTTGAAAACAGAGTAAATTTAATTCACACAAAATTGTGTATTAAACTCTTAACAGCTTTAAAATTTCTATTATGAAATTCAATAATAAACAACGAATATCGGTAGAATAAGCTTTTCGTAGTCGGTACATTCCTCTTCCGATGCTACAAATGCAACGACGAATATGAGAAACGAAACGAAAGAAACTGACACGAACAAAAAACACCCGAAGATAAACGGAAACAGACTTGCTCATAGAGAAAAGTAGAGACGTTGTGCTACAGAAAACTTTGCGGGCAGTCACTTTTTAGTCGTTCTGTAAAGATACGTTCCCCTCTGCTAACAAAATAAAAGCTACAAAACTTAGATAAAGAGGTACCGTTAGTCTCACGGTTAGTACTTGGCTTATTTCTTTTAAATGTATTAAATGTGTATTGTACAAGCATCCGACTGTTACATCGAGTTTGAAATAAAAGTTTAATTATTAACAGTGTTCAGTTAAAGTTGAGAGATGTTATTGTATTTTATTTTGACTGTCACAATATCATACAAACATTGTTCGAGCGTCGTAAATTTAACTTTGCAACCGCACCGGCGGCGTGGGTTTGTCGTGTTTTTACGACTGCACAGCGTCCTACGTACCAGGCGCTGCGTTCCAACCGCTCCCTTCACTCGTATATACACTTCCTATACAATACACACATCACCTTGAACTCTGATTGAATCTTTTTACTACCGAGAAAATGTGTAATATTTTTCAAGAATAGCGTTTTACATTGTCGTACTAAAATTGAATGCCCCTCGTAAATACACGTGTAAGTAAATCGTCCACTGCACGCTGAAATGAAAACGGCTAAACCAGTTCCTAGAGTTCCTAGACTACATTGTCGTTCAAGTTATTCAAGGTGCAATTCAGCTAGATAGGATCGCTGAACTGATACGCTACTGAATTATAATGAAGTAGATATTATATCCGTTCCAACAAGTTTATATAAACACACTGACTTGGTTACTTTATGAAAGAGCTGAATAATACGATTTTTTACTTAAAAGCAAAATTTCTAAATTTCAACCAGCGGAATCTTTTATACAGATATCCCTTACACAAAATAGATATCAACCTTTAAGAAAGTCACAGGCTCTTCTCTTTAATCAAGCAAATGTTCTATTTTCGCTGCAAAGCTCGGATTAACCCTTTCCCAGAAAGCGCGCTTGTACAAGTTTCCTTAAAGTAATTAAAGGTTCAAGCAATTTGAACTCTCAAATGAAAATTCATAATCTACTTATCTGGAGTATCTACAACAGAATGTTGTGCTAATAGTATTAATATTGTTAATTCTAAAACGAATTTAGCGAATACTAACTTCAAATTAGATTAAATATTGTTTCAACCCAACTTTCATAATGAAGCTTTGTAGAAAAACAATGTAAGACATTAGTTGCACTACATATCAATCTAGATATTTTTTGCATATACAACAGTCTAAATATGTGAGTCAAAGATTCGTCTATAAATATCGCAATACACTTTGAGTCATATTCCACGTTATTATCTAACAATATTACTAGTCACCAAGTTAACATATAATAATTTAAATACATGTTAACCATGTATTTATTATACGAGTATTTTTTGTATTTGTAACTTCCGTTTTAATTAATCATAGTATTTATAATATAACAATGTACAAGTACATACAATGTGAAAAAGGTAATTCGAAAGTAATCATGGCGAATAAAACTCACTATGTACATATGTGTGTAACGACGTCTTTTAAAAAATATTCTCATTTCTTTTTTCATAATAAGAAACAACGTTGCAGATCGTACCTTCTTAAACTCACTCGTGCAGAAGGAGACCCTTGCTCGGCACTGGAATTATAACGGACTCTACCTGTACAAATTAACATAAATTTGTGTGCAGTATAACATACCTTGTAGCAACAATCGTATTAAACCTATCTAAGCATAATTAATAATAATTTGTTTAAAGGTTGTTCACAGCACACGTGCACTTTGAAGGGGTAAAGGGGGTAAGGCAGCCATATTTATAAGACCTTCGCAATTATACAGCCACAAAATGTGTTGTGGAAGGACTTACTACTTCCAACACTTAAAAGTATCTTTTGCAACCTTAACAAAAATGCTTTGTCATTTTGTTGCAATGTAACTTGTGTGAGTTGTTGTTCAATAAAAACCGATGGATCTAGAAATATGGAAAAATAATAATGAGAAAAATGTAGAAAAGGATTTTTGAATCAATTTTGTCGCTTTTTACGTAAATGTTAATTCGCTACACTTATCTACAGTGTCAAATTGTCGCCAACCATGCTGACGAAATTGTGGGAAAAAACTAATTGATTTATATTTCTAGAGAACACTGATAAGCGCGATGATTAGTGAATTTTATTTACGTAAAAGGTTTAGGAATCGGAAGTTGACGCGTGCTTCAGATGCGTGTTTGTTGGCCACACTCCAGAATCAATATCTTCACACACAGGCCAACGCACTCTTTGCACTATTTTTTGCACGCTCTTTGAACTATTTTATATTTAAATTTGTACAACGAGTAGTACAAATACAAGAAAAATATCGAACAATGTTTAAAAAAGATTAAATTGTTAATTTGTAAAATAAACACTTTGTTAACCTTTTGTATTTGTGAAGTGATATAAAATAAAATGAATTTTCATAATTATATTTAATAATACTATTAGAAAACTTTTTCTGTTATTTTTGTAACGTATTTATTATAAAAGATATTGTAATAATTTCGTAAACATTCTAATGACTTTTGCACGACTTAGAGATAAACGAAAACAATTTGTAAATTTATGGAGCATCATATATTACGTACCTTATTTTTTTAGCAAAGATATAATATTTGCAAAAAATAAGGTTGTTAACTTCTAATTGCCTTTACAGCAGCTTTCCGTTAAGTGTCGTGTCCAGAAAAGAAATACAGTGCAGCAATAAGAAGGAGCCCCGCCTAAGCGTAGCAGATGATACTCGTAGTTTTTGCGGGAAGTTGTAGAGTCGCGAAGTGGCAAAACAGAATTTAATATTCGTGAAAGGGTTTACGGCGCGCGGCAGTTGACGCGTGCCTTGCTGCCGGTTTTTTTGGCCGCCCTCCAGAATCGATATCTTCGAATACAGGCCGTCGCACGTTATGCACTAATCTCGCCGAGTATCCAATGGCCGAGATAACTATTTCGGCCTCGTTATTTCTAAGCGTTGTTTTGCTTTTTCTGTAGCAGTTCCAATTGCAAATTCGGTGACCTGGCCTATTTAAAGGAGACAAATGTAACTAGTGGTACATCTATATTGTTTTTTCTAAAACAGAAACATAAATTTCATTTTGCCGTTTTTACCTTGCGCTTACTATAAACCAAGTACGATTTTTGGACACACAACAAGCTGTTTATTTTCAAATTTGTTTCTAGTATAGCGACGTGGTAACGAATATGTTTTTGCGTTACTTTAAACAAACAAAAACTAGATGCTTATAGTTGTGAAATGGACGAAGAAAACCACATTGCTTGATTAACCAGCTCCGTAACTAGAGCCCTGGGCTTTGCTCTGAGGGTGGCTTTGTCGCAACGACTAAGCCTTAATATAATTAAGCAGGAATCACATAGGGCGACAAAGACGGACAAAGTGCCTGGAGCGCTTCTCTTGTCGTTAACTTGCCTTACTCGTAACTGAGAAAAGCGTAATGCTTCTATCGAACGATGCTCGAAGGTGATGCATGAAGATAGTCAATGGTTCTGCTGCGTGTGCATTACGTGCTCTGAGTTTCTATACAAAACTGGTTTCGTGCAGAGATGTAAGATCAGTTGATTTATTGCAAGTATCTTTTATTTTGTTAATAGTGATTAGATCGCCTGAAAGCGGTAAAAACAATTAAATAAAAAATACAATATTCTATTTTTAACTGAGAAAACAGTTTTATCAATGAATATGTTTTAATCGAAAACTTACAGCCAATGTTACATACTTTACTCAAAGTGAGACAGACCTTTCTTGTATTCAAAACCTTACAAGTAGGTAGAGGTATTAAAACGAATCAACTACATCTATGAGTACACCCACAAACATAAGCTATTAATTTAAACGAATACTAAAACACGAATTTCACACATCTATTATCAGAGAAATATTTTTCGGTGCAATCGAATAGAGTGATTGCTATACAATCACCAATAAATTGAAAGCTATTTGAAACTGGAAAATAAATATAAAAGTAATCGAGCACCCGTGTAAAACCGCGAAAATCATGAATGGCCTATTTCAAAATATGTTCATAATATTTTTTGCATACTCAGTCTTCTCTCTCATTCGTACTGTTTTCTTTAACTATATATTTTCCGTATAAAAGATTTGTGTAGTAAACTTGAAAAAATTGAGTCCACACCTTTCATGCAGGTTCGAGGGAGAACGTTCAAGTTTAAAAGTAGAACAGCCAGGGTTCCAAAACCAAGCACAAACCTCACAACTATTTCTGCCTTACGTAGCTACTTTCTCTTTACTGTGCGCTAGTTAGAAAGGAGTTTTAAATTACAAGTTACAATTTAGCGTTTGCTATAACATTACCAATACATTTAAATACTTGGGACATCATTTCAAGACACATTCACACTTGAACATTACCCACAAGTTGTCGAAGTATCCCAACTTAGTTATAGGAATACCTACACATCTTTAACCTGAGATGATGGTATCTAATATTCAACTGTTCATTTTTTTTTTTTTTTTTTTAATAAATAACGCTTCACACTCATAGCCCCACAGTAGGATTTTCTCCTGTGTCGTGGGGGCCATGGACAACACACAA
>DWPV01000208.1:0-34992 GCA_018251915.1 Urbanus proteus proteus
AAACGCCTCGGATGATTATGATTCCCTTACCACACCCTTCAGACCAGAACACAGCAGTGTTTAACACTGCTGTTATATGGCAGAAATAGATGTGGCAGTGATGCCACCGGAGTCGAACTACATAGAGATCTACCACTTCACAGTTATCTTTTTTTCGGAAATAAAAATTCAATCTACAATTTTGATACAGCTACTTCCTGATAGCCCTAATTTTAAACAGCTGTGTTATTTGAAAGCAAGGTTATAAACACGAGGTGCAGTAACGTAGCCCTCAGGGACATAATTGTTTTTAAGATCTGCCAAAGATGTCCATGAACAGGTAAATATAGATAAATTAAAAATAAATTGTTTGTTGCTTTCATACCATAGTACCTTACATTATAACAAATAGGTGCCAATGATAACCTAGAAGGATTCCGCACTCCACAGCCTATTCGAAAATACAAAGGAATAATACATAAATTCGCGTAACAGTCAAACATAATGTCGCGAAGAAATTTATTTTATTATGATATTTATGTTGGCACCGTTTATTGGTGCACTTAAGGCGAAGTACGCTCACAAAAGTCATTAAGAGCGTTGCCACCGAGTGGTTTGGGGCAATAAAAATAAAATATGCTTATCGTGGCGCGTAACTGCGCCTTAAGTCACACGTTGAACAGAAATGTGACAAATAAAAGTGTTGATGGCGGTGTATTCGGCGTGGTTGTTTTTGTTCGTGGCCACTTTATGCCGAGGGAACGGTTTAATCTTGTCTGAAGCTGTTGATTTTAAGCGGCATGTAGGATTAATGGATGGTTTTATGCACTTTTTTATCTTTTTATTCAGTTATATGTTCATCTGATAGAGACAGATGTATGAATGGACTAAGTTGGAATGCTTTGTCTAATTGTGTCTGTATTATGGTATTCTTCACGTAGGTACTAAACAATCTTATGTCAATAAAATATTTTTATATTAATTAGTACGATAAGAAAAATGAAAATAATATTATTTCACAGATTTGAAGCTCGATATTAATTTTACAATTTCGAAATTAATTACATGAAATTATTGATTATATAAATTATCGCAATAGTTAATTCGGAAGCTAAAATTGATAGTAATTATATTCATCGTATGACTTTCTATCTCCAAGTAGTACTCAGAATTTGGTGGCAAGCCATCATTTTTCAAAAATTATTTACTTTCCATATTTAACTAGTGAGACAGAACCCTTGTTTACTTTCACCCCAATTGCTAATAACATCAAGTGTTATCCATTTGCGGTGATCCAAAATAACGCAACAAAATCAATACGTAATTTTATTTCCCCCAGTGGCAAGTGTCTACAGCCGCTCTTACTCAAATATCAAATAATTCAAATATTTGGGCAGGCCTCATCCATCACTTACCGATGATGGATGAAGTTGTTCCACTTCAACCCACTTCCATAACATCCTAAGTAACATCAACTTCGTCCAAATTTAGTCCGAACATTCCATAACTTTACGGCTCAAATTCGCTTCCAGTCGCATCCAAAACAAAATCAACAAATCCTTTCCTATCATCATTTGAATTTCAATCATCGGCTATTACAATAACGTTGAATTCTGATTCAGTATCAACGTTAGTGGGATTGGTAGCAGCAAGTTGGCCCTAATAACCAGTAGGTCAGTGTTTGTACAATTGTAAAGGGTCCCTGCTTACTCGATTGACATTATCGTTTATGTTTCACTTAGCCGTAATTTATTGTGCGGCGGCCCAAGGATTAGATACGTGTTATTGATGACTTTAATGTTAAAGCTTTTTGTTTGTTCAATTTGATCGAGCTACTGCTTGTCGGCTATCATGATATTTTTGATTGGGATAATGAAATATGTACTAAATGTATTAAAATTGGCAAACTTATCAATTTTTAGGATGAGATCAGATTTAAACACATTTTATTTTGTTATCTAACAACAAAATTTTGAAGGTATTGTTAATTGCGTATCCTTCGTTGTGAACTTAAAATATTGTTAGAAAGTTGAATATATGATTTACTTTAATAAAATTATATTTAAATTAACGTTTCTAACATAATCATGATTTTATATTACAATCTTACATGTTTAAATTACAAATTTTAAAATAATTTAGACTCAAAATTATAACAAGAATGTAAATTAAATGTTGTAGTAAGAATATCAAAAATGAAATTGAACTAAAAATCAACAAGCAATAACAGCGCCACGATATGATTAAAGCCATATTTCAGTGTCGCGTTAGCAAACACCATTGTAGCTAATCGCCCGATAGCCGAGCAAATAAGGTCGACTTTGTAAATACGCATCCGTCACCACACCAATATTTGTTTCCTTATCAACCAAATGCTTTAATATTTATGAGATTTGTGACAGCTAGCCAACATTTCAATAAGACACTCCATGCCAGCCCTTTTTTCAATGACATAACATTCAAATTTGTTTGCACCTCGCGTCGTCGTGAAATGCAAACGTTACCTGATATGACTTCGTTTGTCCAATTAAAGTTAAGTTTGTTTACTCACCTTAACATCGGAAACCGCTTCTTGGGAAGTTTAAATAAACTTAAC
The DNA here is from genome assembly GCA_018251915.1 of Urbanus proteus proteus. Lineage (NCBI taxonomy): Eukaryota > Metazoa > Arthropoda > Insecta > Lepidoptera > Hesperiidae > Urbanus > Urbanus proteus. Next base: position 2,576 of record DWPV01000208.1, read on the forward strand.
TTCATTTATTTCTAGAAGAGCGAATCATATATGATTAGATAAAAGTTAGTAAACAGACTTCCGACGGTTTGTTTAAATCTAAAAGTGGTAATTTTGTTAGACGTACCTATTTTTTAAGTTTAAAGAGATACATTATATACCACTAGATAATAATATAAAATCATGTGTGTCTTTAAAATATTTACAAAACCCTTTTAAATGCTATACAATAGTACTGTACTGTAAAAACTGGTACTGAACAAGTACTTAGCATACAACAGGGATTCTGCCACTCGTAAATCAAAACCGGCAATTAATATGAAAGCCCCTTAAATACCATTATGTACATAAATAAAATTGGTCATGGGATACTTCCTTGCAAAACCCCTTGTACGTTTCAAGAGGGGCAGTAACCGCGGAAGATTTATCAAACTAAAGAAAGTATGAGGGAACTTGAGGAATAAATTTTATTTATCTCAAGAAACGGGTCTTAACAAAAGCGCCACCTGAGAGCAATTTGTTATATTAACACGCGAATTAAAATGAGCCGCTCTGGCGTAACACGATTCCCTTCTCACGGACTGTGCGGGGTTGGTTATAGACTAAAAAATTGGCAGTAGGATAAATAAACTAAATAAACATGAAAAAAAACCTATCTTCGAATGTTTACTGATAAAATCAATACAGGGCGCACCTCATTAATAAGAATATTTTATCTAATAGATGATCGTTAACGACACTAACATAGATATTATCAAGATAAAATTTATAAAAATAATATTGTCTCAAAATAAAATATTTGGAGTGGATTATCGAAAATAATAGTATGAAATCAGACTGGAAATAACTCAGTATGCCTGGTATACTAATGAATAAATTGCTAAAAGCACAAAACATAAAATAAGAAAGTAGATCAATTATTATTTCTTAGATGTAATAATTTGAGTACCTACTAACGTAACCAAAATTATAATAGTATGAAAACATACTGTTATTTCTTCGTTATTCGTACTCTATGGAAGCAACCCTCCCCCCAAAACCACCCCTGACGGTGAATGATGACCCGACGCCGCAGTGATTAACGACGCCCCCATTCATCATACCGTAACGACTGACGACGTCGACGATACGTCAACGACTCCGACACGAGAAATTAGCTTGATTGACGTTTTTAATATAAACCCAGCGTGACTTATGAGCTTATTTGACGTGCTAATGACAGTAGAGGCTGATGAAGATGTCTGTTTTGAAATTCAAATTGATTTTGTGGATAAATGTGTTAATGTGACCTATGCGGATAGAACCTTGAAGCTTCTTAGGCTACATTTTGACATTAATAGAACGTTTTTGATGTGTTCTATTTAAATCTCAGATTATCATACAAGACTATCTAAATGTTAATATTTTATCGTTCATTGATAAGAGTATTATGGCTTTCTTAATTTGTTTTTATTAAAACTAATGAGTCTGTCGCAATGATCATAAATTAAAAACAAAAATGAGATTTATTGATTTTATTTCAAATTAACTTGCTAAATTGCATTTAAAAATAAGTGACTATTTCTATTTTGTTCAGATAATAGAAATTTGTGATAACGTCTAGACTATACGCTATATGAACCACGATTAACGAGAAATCTGGTTCTTTAAGACCGCCCGATAACCCTTCGAAAGTAACTCTAGCAGGCAACCTAATGACCAGTTGTAATTAGATCGATAAATACGCAAGATTGATCACCGATAGCTAATATTACACGGTGTCTGCATGAATAATTAATGCTGGATTATTATGATAATGAAAAACCTCGTTCCAATTCATCAACGCCGGCCCGATTCGATAATATCGCTCCATCTAATAATAGGTAATCGATTCGTGAGTAACACCTTATACCTGTTTCAATTGACGAAGGCACTCAACATAATCTTTATTAACAAGGCGTTAGGATGGAAATTGCTCGAATCATGCGCTGTTTTCAATTGCAAATATTGCGAGTTTTTGCGCGATATTAAGCAACATTTTTTTGTTTATATTAAAGTACGATGTAATTTATCGTAATTATTAGAGTGACTATGATTGATATCCCAGTCGTTATGAATTACATCTATTTGGTTGACACTTCTAGGAAATTGATTATTGTTTGTCACTTATAAAGCAATATCTATCGCTCCATCTGTTTATTGTATAGAATTAGAGTGCTATATACTGGTATGTGTAACAAATCAATCTAAGCTGGGAATAAATAAAACAAAGTTATTTCAAAGGTCGACTTAATGTATTATCAAAATACCTATTGAAATAAATTAAGAAGTGTTCTTTAAGAAAAACACGAGAAGAAGAATTGTTTGCTTGCTCAAAAGATACTTGAGTGAATCAATAAATAAATCAAAACTCTCATAAACTTACATCTATATTAGAAAGTAAAGTGGTGAGAAAGGTAATAATAATGTAGCAATGAAAAAAATGCAATAAAGTAGTCAAATTGGTACATTTCAATTGAGCAAATTATTTGAATGCCTATATTGCTTATTCAATTAGAATTCAATAGTAAATAATCATTCGAATAGTGAATAGAGGTGAAAGCTCATCTGCGGTCCAATGCGTCTTTCGACCCAATTTCGATAATTTCCTTTCTATTTACGCTTTATATTCGGTATGCCTTATTATAAATCAGGAATTTGTATTACTTATGATTTGCGAGAAGCTCAATGTTGATTTTACTAATCGATAATCGATCGTCGTAAGAGAAGAATAGGGATAAAGTAAAGGAGTAAGAAATACTTGCAGACATGAAATTAAATATGATACTACACGCAAGAAGAAAATCAAAGAAAAAGTAAAAATAAAAGAGTGGACATTTTATTTTTATTTATTTTATTTTTATTTTATTTTATTTTATTCACAAATTTTATGAATGGTAGGTAATTTAAAAGGAATATCTACTTGCCTTTTTTTAAATAAAAAGTAATGTACCTATGCGTAAGTCTAATTTATGTTTTTCGTATATTTATGAAATGATCTAGGGTCAACTATCCTATAATTTACTACAGTACTTCCCTATACTTATAGTTTACTTTAGTATTTTAAAAATATCCGGGAATTTAAATATATCAGCATTAGAAACCTACATTATGTTTCCAATTTTGACTTTTATTTCATATCCTTCAATACAAAAATCGACTGCGCGTTTACCGCAAATCGCTAAGTCGCTTCTAGTGGTTCAGCTGTACTTATAAGATTCCATCTACTGATTCTTTATTAATTGGGCGTCCAATATCATTAAGATTTGTATCAGCATTAATATTTTATCTACGCCTAATGTTACTTTGACTTATAATTATTCATATCTTATCCACGCCTGATCTATCAGTTTGTTTTTAAAGATTTAATTGCGATTAGGTTCATACATAATTAATGTAAATAACTCAATGATTAGTATGTTGTTGGTACAATGTGTAGGTTTATGGCTTATCATGCTTATAACTACAAATTTACAGACTCACGCTTTGCTTCTGTTTATAGAGTGAAATAGAATTTAAGAAAGAAGTACCTGTATAGTAATGCTATTATTATATTTTTGTCTGTCTGTCTATTTGGCTGAGGTAATCTTTTAAACGGCTGGATTGATTTTGACGTGACTTCCACTGGAAGTTAGCTGAAAGTCTTAGGCGTAATATAGGCTAATTTAATTTTGGAAAAAAGTATTAACGCGCGCGTCACGAGCATGAGAGCGGGGCGTCACCTATGTTTTGATATGCATTCCTTTTTAATTTTTTAATGCGGGTGAAACCGGGGGGATCATCTAGTTATAAATAATATTCGAAAAAGATTATATTAATATCCTGGCTGTATTCTAACAAGTGAAGTATTTACCACTTTGTCAGTATAGCCTAGTCCATGCCAATTAGTGTTAATAAAACCCTGTGAACGTTCATAAGCAGTTGAGAACAAATCGCGACACGCGAAGTGTTGACGGCGCGCCATTACTTCCGACTTCGGCTTCCGCTGTCAACCGCTGATAGGCGTAGTGATGGGACGTGCTGAAATATATAATATTAGACTTTATAATCGATCAATGAGTCAAAAATTAAAAGTATGATTATGTAACTGATAAATGTAAAAGTAATTTTGCATTAAATTATTAAATAATGCATTATTTCTTTAATTATCATTGTTATTGCAAGGTACAAGTGGTAAAACCTATCGCGATAGATCGTATGGATACAGATGGATACAGAAGCATCGTCACTACATCTATTTCTCTTAAATAAAACCTATGTAGCAATCCCGTGTTCCGGCTTAAAAACTTAGTCCTCAGGGGTAGTAACTCATCTGTAGTTGTATTCAGATAAGATTACAATCTTGATTATTATCAATGGTTAGCATTAACATCTTACCACATGATAGACTAGGTGATTGTTTGTTATATCTATATTATAAAAGCAAAAATATCGATGAAATAGAAAAACAAGTAACATCACTATACCGCTGCCAACGTGTCAATTACGGGACGTATCTAGTGAATTGTGTGCTGTCGGCGCAACGTGACGCCGTCACTTGCAACGAAACTAACTTCCTAAACCGTTCATAGTAAGTTAGTTAGGAAAAACAGCGAATACAACCGTATATAAGTATAAACACTAGTCGTTCACTGGACAATAACATAAAATGCTTCCTTGCATAGAATTTTGCACTTGCAATATTAGCAATTAATGCTAAAAGAAATACTTATAATTTTATATTTTTTTAGTTTGATATTGTAGTGCATATTTTCTCACAACTTTTAAAATATTTATTTTATCCGTATCATAGGCCGCATTTAAAAAAACAAATGAGATTAAAAAAACATTTGAAATACGTATTAGATTTAACCTATTTATGAGGCACGCCTTAAAAATACATTACTTTATTTATTAATGTTATTTATTTATTTCGATACACCACCGACTTATCACCATACATTGTTCATTATTTTATAATTATATAATTTACTTCAGTGTGAATTGCCATTACAGGTGTATACAACACTCATCATTTATACGAATTCCAAACGAGAAATAGGAAAAACAGAACTTTTTTCAAAAACTAAAAACTACTTTTATTAAACTTTGTTACACTAATGACAGTTCCACATCGATATCAAAATTAAACAGATAATTAACATTAACATGATATTTAATTACCGTACCCAGCAATTAATTATCGTAAAAGTCCAATACCGACAGATCCGGCAAATATTATCTCTTGCGTTACTTTGGATATTAACAAAACTGCGAGGTGTTGGTTAATCAATCACGGCTGTCCCGCTTGTCACGTCGTCACGTCGTGCCTCGCGGGAGTTTCAACATTTCAACGTTTTAATATAATGCTTTAATATGATAGAGCATTACGTACTTATAGCTAACAAGCTTCTATACTGTATACTTTGAAGGAAATTGGGTAAATTTGGTGCTTGTAGACCCGGATTATCAGTGAGAGAGTATCTGTTTATGAATAAGATACATGTAGATGCATGATCATTTTGTAGTGTTCCTTCAGAACCAAGATATACCATATATTGATGCGTCTTGGAATATTAAGAAAACTGAGAGGTCTTGATTAATCAATCATAGCTATCTCATTTCGTATAAATATACGAAACGTAGCTATCTCATTTCGTATAAATATACGAAATGAGATAGCTACGATTATCTTATCTTTAAAATCTGGCTTAATTTTTAAAACTTAATTATAATATCATAAACTTTTAAAAATTAAACTACAGCTACATTAAGGAAATAAACTTGGTAACATTCAAATAAATAACAATATTTTTAAGATTCTCGACTACCAAAATTCGGTTGTTTACAATCTTAGCGTTGTTAACTGTTCGGCTTTTTGAAAAAAATATAACTTAATATATTCTAATAACATGAGAACATACTCTAAAATTTAATTATAAACTAAGCTAATAGAAATAGTAGTGTATCTTAAATAACTAAAAACTTATATCCACCAATTAGTTTCATTTCCACAATAATGTCAACTCGTTAATTTATGAAATACTGAACTATAAAACAATTTTCCTGCTAATGTTAATACGAAACCAAAGTGTTGGTTAATCAATCAGAGCTGTCCCGATTGTCACGCGGCTGTCGGGCTGTCGTGTCCCAAGAGTAAGGATTGTTTCATCGTGCCGTGACGCTTTTCATATGAAATATGGAATCGTGCCATTGTGGGTTAAATATAAACAATATTTACAGTTATGACAATAATGTATGTAGATATATGGTATGTCCCAATAAAATTATACAAGTTTTCCGAAGATTAAAATGCTACTGTTGGTTTTTTGTCGTTATTAAAATAACGTTATATTTTGGTTCAATTTAAAGTCAGTAGATATTACCATGTTAGGAACAGTATTTCTACTACTATTTTTATACCCTATATTCATGTTAATGATACTAGCTACTACAAGAATAGAATCTAGATCGCTGCACAAAGCTGAGCTGAAAATGTTAGTTCCACCTCTCCTACGCTATTCAATCAACTTATCACTCATTCGAGTGACAGGCAAAAATCGATTAATCAAAATCGTGTCATAAATCTTACGCATAATTTCATTTAACTAACAAATTGCCTTATAATTATATGTTTTCACGCACGATTCTTGATGCAATCTACGTTGCTGACCGTACACATGGCCAAGAATTTATAATGACAGCTCTCACATCCAATAATTGCCAAATATCACGACACGCGTAGTAATTAATTGTAATTGTCAAATGGTATTTCATTCAATTTATAGTCAGTAATTACGCCTATCAACAAGATAAAGCAATTCATTCGTCATATATTATAGATCACTTCGCTTAAGTCAGGGTTTCTCAAAGTTATAGCTCCAATTACTGTTATTAGAATTTCTAATCAACGGCAAGCAACGTTAAAATATTGCCTATAGATATAACAGACTAACATAAAAAATAGTAATTTGTCAATGTTATTTAAGTGTTATCATTTAAGATAAAGGATGAACTCATTTTCTTGTCAAACATTAAGTTTTATTTTATTTGGATTTTAGAAGCAATTGTGCTTTAATTTTAATTTTGATTATTTAGATAACTATAAGCCACTTCCACATAAATTTTACGCCGTACGGTATTTTTTTTTATCTCAAATAGCACGTATACACTTTGAGAAACCTTCCCTATTGGCTAATACTGCCTAGTCTCACAAAGATACTTTTCACATGTATGCACCAAATCAGACGTATATGAATCGTATCATTAAGAAAATAAGAGCGAAGTAAACCAACGTACAGGCAAAAAATAATGAATGACAAAGTGAAGACTAATTGACATTCATTGATGATCATTGCATTGTCAACGGTCAATCGACGAGAGCAATTTAAATTTAAGACAGAAATAGATTGTGAAATTGTTGATCCATTGCCAATTAATATCATATTACTTGGAAAGTTAAACAACAACAATTTATTATATTTGACAGGTGATATATTACAGGACTTTCTAATTCGCCTTGTACCTGACATTCCATGTCATGACAGGTAAGTCACAAATCAATTTATGTCATTGATTAAATTGTAACATCACTCAAGTTCCGTTGTTATATGACTTGATTGTAATAAATATATTACATTCTAGACACAATAGTCTTCTACATTCGAACACCGACATACGAGTACGTATTCGACGACCTGCGTGGCGGAGCGATTACTATGCCGTTCTGACGCGCAGTGGGTCCTGGGTTCGATTCCCGGCCAAAAAACATCTTACATTTCTGTTCTGGGTTTGGTTATGTACGTCTTTGTGTGTTCATGGCACCCACGACACAGGATAAAATTCTGTGGGGCTATGAGTGTAGAAACGTCTTTCTTTTATTAAACATCCAATAACGTAACAGAAACTTAAACTAATTTCTTGGTTATTTGTCATTAAATCAAAGGCAAATCATTATAGAGACCACTATGACACATGGAAAGTTATAAGTCAATTCAATATCTCAATTAAGTCAGTTAAATTATTTTACTTTCTCCTTAATTACTACCTTACACGCACACCACATCCGTTTCCTCATTATATAACTATTAAAATTATTTAAATTGGATTATATTAGATAACTATAACGTATCTTGACATAATAAATTAATTTAAACATGAACAGAGAAGTAAGTTTACTTAACCAGTAACAATTTCTTTGCTTCAAATATTAGTATTTCAGTGAACAGATCATAGAGTTATTATACTTAAGAGAGGAATAGGCAGTCAGTACGAGTGTCCAACAAATAATAAAAGAGACACGATGACAAATCTATAGTTATCTTTGTCTAATCACTCTACTAGATTAGGTAGCCTCATTTGTTTTTTTTTTCTTCGATGGACACATTTTAGGCTGGCTCGCCTTCTCTAAGTATAATAACTTATTAACTATAACAACGAATTAACTTACTTATGTATTAAAGTAAGATGGCCTAAGTATAAAAGAGAAAAAAATATATTTATATTAAAAAATAACAATGACAAAAAAGACAAAGCCGCTGAGTTTCCTGTCGGATCTGATCAGTTGATTGCGTCTCAATCCGAATGAAGAATAAGAAAAATACGATAATGACAATTTGTAAGTTTTCTTAGGCCTATGCAAAATATGGACATTTCAATTCATTTCAACTCTCTAACAAATACATTCTCTAAGCTCCATTAAACCAATCGAGCTTCAAACGTCCAACGTCAGATTATCATGTCACGATACGGGCAACGACACGTTAATATTGCCGACTTGTCAAAATACTGTGACGCATCCATGCAATCTAGATCGAGGAATACATAGAAGTGGCATGTAAGCGTAATGCGTTTGTACGTATTTGCGTTACTTATGGGTGACAGTTTTAAAGTTTGTTTTTTTAACGCTAGATGTCCGCTCCGATTGTTTCCATATTTTCTTTATACTGATACTTATTTAAATCTGAATATAAGTAAAATTATTTTTAGGTTTACGTAATTAGAATGAACCAAAATGTTAATCTTTTTTAAATGCGATTTGAAGGGTTTCTTTTTGTAAATTGAGTTTTTGACTCAAATGGAATCTCTGTATTAAATCTACATAAATCTTAAAACATTTCTAGTTGATAATTATTCTGTGACCCGGTCCTTTTATGACTTGGTGTTACGAATAACAATGCAGAGCTGACCCAAATTCTAACGGTAACAACGTCATGGGAGATTAAAACCAAATTGAATAATACCACACGACAATAGAGCCTAGAATTGCGCGTCAAAAATCCGATCAGTGCGTACAATAATGAGCCTGCAATTACGGTTCGCCAAATTATTTTTGCGTTCTATTACGGGAATTTCGGTTTTATAAAACGGGGAATAGAGTATGAAGTGACATCAAAAGCGTGTCATGGCAACAATTAGCTAATTACCGGACGGCGTGACACGCTGTCACTGTCACGTCGTGACAAGGCGCGGACGCCGGACCGACAAGCTTTCGTCGCCTTCTATTATCGCCTGTGAACGGTTCAAAACGACGCCTCGAATTCCAGTTTCAAAGAAAGCCGAGAAAACGTTTGATCAACGACCGCCGTCGGAAATGTCACTCATCTGCAAATTTTTCGTATTCAACTCATTCCTGAATTTCAGCTGCCACTCATTTGAAACTATTATTTTTTAGGATAGCTTTGTTCTATTTGTTTTAGTTTAGCAATTGTTCTAAAGTGCTTATTTCAAAAATATTTTTAATTTTGATTATAATATTCATTCTTGTATTATGTTATGTGCATTTAATGCTGGGTGTATGCCTCTCCAAATTTTTAGGTACCTATCTTGTGTTCTCTGAATTCAATTCCTCTCAAATCTAAGTAAACTAATGTATCCCTCGTCACTACAGATTATTTATCGTCCAAACAGTTTTACGGGTGATAAGGCGAAACTTTTTCTACTTAATATAATTATGTATCAGTTTTATATTATAATTTACAGTTATTTAAATTTTCGACCTGGTAAGTTATATATATTATTTTTTTAATTAAAAAAACGATATAAAAAGCATAATATTTTTAACAAAAATCACTACAATAAATTGTTTTTTTTTTAATCAAAATACGTTATATCCATCACAATATAAACATATGAACATATTTAAAGTGCACAGGACGCTTGTCGCGTTCCATTCGCGTACATGACCGCGCGTTTGTTACGGCGCGTCTCCTCTGATTTACGGCGCGCTGGCTACACAATGACGAGATGCGACACTTGATTTTGCACGGAAGAACTAATCTAGAGCTATAAAATATTTTTCCTAGACAAATAAATCTTTATAAGGTACTTTTATGTGGAAACTAAGCATTTGAATAACTTTTTTGATGTTTGTTTGTGTTATAAACACAATTATAAGGGAATCTAAAGCATACCATATCGCTTGTCACGTTGCAATTGCTTACAAGCCCGTATGTCACGGCTGTCTCCTCTGATTTACGGCACGCTGGCTACACAATGACGAGATGGGACACTTGATTTTGTACAGAAGAACTAATCTAGAACTTTATACATTATTTTTAGATAACAAAATTTGTTTAAGGTACTTTTAAGCATAAACTAATATTTTAAGATATATATTTTTTGTCTTTGTTTACATTATAAATGCTTTTAGTTCGCACTTGTCAGAGCACTTGTCATGTAACAAGCCTTTATGTCACGAGCTCTGATATACGGTACGCTGTCTATGCAATAAGGATATGTGACTATTGATTTTAACCGTAACTAATTAGTGTCTAGACAGTATATTCACTTAATATTCTGTTATAATTACAATTAGGATGTTTGTTTACGCTATAAACATATGATAGCATATCCAAAGCGCAGTCGCGTGACACGTTGTATTCACTTATAAGCGTGAGTTTGTTACGGGCGTCTCCTCTGATTTACGATGCGCTGGCTACACAACGACGTGATCTAGCAGTTCGCTTACAAATGACGTTAGAGCTTGTATATAATATTTCCACTATATCTATAATTGGAAAAAAAATATTATACCGTTTTATTTATTTGTATCTACCATAAATAGGTGACGAAATATAAAATAAAAATTGAGGTAATGAAATATACAAGTTCTGAACACATAATTTACTTTGCTTAAAATATTATAAACTGAAATTATGGAGTGTATTCTTAAATCGTTTATTTTTTTAACTCACGAATTTTATATTCCAATTGTAGATTATGATAAACGATTCGAGTATTTTTATAAAGAAGTTTCAGCTATTATATCGAAATGTATATTACTAAATGTAAAAGTTTTTGGCATATCTCATATTCTAGCTTTCTAATAATATGTAGAAACATGTATTTTGACAATTTATATAAGGTATAAAGTTTATAACAATTTTGTAAGCTGCTTAACATATTAAGCATATCACACCACGAGAAACTACTAATTTGAATCTATTAAAAGTTATCTTCATTTAATTTATAGTCCTTATCTACAGAAACTATCAAGAGGAACATCTATAAAGATATCTCCGGCTTAACGGATATACGCGGAGATACCTGTTATTTGTTTTGACAAGCTTCTACTCCTGGGTCCGCATGCATGTTGTTTGTTTAAAAAGAAAACTTGTGTATTGTAATATTAAGACCACTAGTGTGTCTTGTTATCTTAAGCTGTCTTCTAGTCAATTTTAACTTAATGCCGAACAGAAAGATAAACTAAAATGTAAAAATGTGTAATTGTATTTCAGTTTGTAATTTCAAAGCTTAGGAACTTTTATTTTACGGTAGCTATAATTCGATAGACAGGTTGCAGCGACTTCTTTTGGAACTCCAACGTTAACGCCACTTGCGGTCATCAACACGCATGCCAAGCGTGATAACTATTGGTAAAAACCCCTATTAGAAAGTATTGTCCAGTAGGTAGTAGACCTCAAAGGAGTCGTCGGCGGAAGGAGTCTAGAACTAGATTTAGCGCTGCCTCCAAACTTAAACCACGATTTTTATTATATTAATTTCAAAACAAACAGAAACTTTCACCTTTAATCTGTATATATTAAGGCGAAGACGTCTTTTATCGTCCTATCGTTCCGGCACGTTGAACGTCACGCGATGGCTCCCAACTCTTATCGCGCACATAATTGCGTTATTTGACGTAATATTTCGCAATTTAGATATGTATCGCCTTTTTACAACAAGGTGAAAAATTTTCGCAATGTTTTTGCTGTGCAGACATCGGATTAGCGTGTAGCGATTTTAGTTATCTGTCCTCGCTTTGTAGGTAATAGATTATCAATTAGCAAGTGGATTACGAGAGATAGTAAATATGTAAATGTTTTGCTGGTTTTTCTGTCTGTTCACAGAATCTCAGACTCAGAAAGTTTAATATTAATTAGGTAATATTACTATGACCATACTTACTTACTAACTACTGCACATAGGCCTTCCCACATAAGGGTTTTTGCAACAACCCACGTGTTCGGAAGGAACGGGACCGGTTGGAGTGGTGTACATTAAGGGAGGCTCATATCTACTAGTGGACCTCAAAGACGTTGGATAAATAAATGATGGTGGTAATAATGCATTTCTATTGCGGATTTCATTGTATGAATATCGAAAAATATACATATAGAAAACTATATATGACTTTGTATAATTATGTTGTTTTAGCATTTGTCAAAACAAAAAGAGACGGGCGAAGGACATTAATATTCGTAGAAAATAAACACTTAACAAGCAAACATATGCAAAGTTTTTAAAAAAGAACGATAAATATTTGCATTTCAATCCGCAAATCAAATAGGTAAATACAACAGATTGGCAATACCCAAAACATTCAGACACATGATAAAGAGCTAGTTTAAAAACGAACATCAAATATTTGCTACTGAATTGGCACATCAAATTAATACGTATAACGGCGAACAAATTGACATAACCCAAAAATGTAGGCAAACATTTGTATCAAACTTCCATACGGCAAAGATTGGCCTATGCGCAAACGATAAGCAAACATTTGTACCAAGCTGTGAAATTAAAGGTAGTGTGGTTTGACTCCAGCGGCACCACCGCCACACCCATTTCTGCCTTATAACAGCAGTGTAGCGCTGCTGTGTTCTGGTCTGAAGGGTGTGGTAAGGGAGACATAGCTACTTATACGAGGCGTTCCAGCTCAGTTCTCAGGAGTAGCAACGCATCTGTGTTGCCACCCTGTCCTACCTGAGGTCGACCAGATATTAACTGTGAGGATTGTAATCTTATCTGGGGTTGATTATAGATGTCCATGGACGGCAGTAGTCACTTACCATCAGGTTGGCTGCATGCTCGCTTGCTACTTCCATAATATACAAAAAAGCTAATATTTGCCGCCAATGTTTGTTCAAACAATGGCTCACATTGACCATTAGAGCGACGCAACGCGAATCGTCAATCATCTGTACGCATTAATCTTGTGCAGACAACTTGATAGATCATCGCGTTGTGGGGCCAGGACGTGTGAAAAGAATTAGGCGACTCTGCTTTAGGATGCGGTATTTCTTTCCGTTTTAGGTTTCTTTCTTTTATTCTTCTTATTATTATATGTGTAAATAGTCAGTCTTAATCTTAATATAATATGTTTTTTTTATATTTTTACTAATAAAAGATTTAAAGTTATATCCGCCACACACAGAGTTAAGGGAAATAAACTTCAAAACGGATGTTGCAATTCCTCATTCAGATTTCTGAATAATTAAGATTTTTGTTAGGCTGCAGTAGGTCTCTGGACTCCGGTTTATTATATTTTTCATCATAACATAGTATAAAAAAGTCGCTTTCCGCTGTTTATCCCTATTATGTATGGTTAGATCTTTAAAACTACGTAATGGATTTTGTTGCGGCTTTTTTAAATAGATTGATTCAAGAGGAAGATTTATATGTAATTTATTGCGCGCGGAGCCGCGGGCAAATGCTAGTTCGATATAATTTCCTGAAATCAGAAAGTAACATAAACTGTAATTTTAGAAAAAATGTTCATTGTCAATTATAACGAGAAATAAGAAAGCAACCGACTTTGGAAAGTTATGATTTTATCCACTTGAACATAGGTTTATTAACATTCGTTGTACCGGACAATAATTTATGATTAAACTTTATTTACGAGGTTAACATCCCCATTTCCATATCTTGTGAAATTTATTTTAATTTAAAAATTAGTCAACAAAACAGCTGCCAAAAGACCTAGAAAAGACACATACATTAATTGTTTACATGTTTACTTCACCGGAAATTGAACCCGGAACCCTCTAGACATACATATTAGTAGAGCGACAATTGAGTCACACCAATTTTGAAATAAAAGAAAATTTACTTCTGTATTTTAACAGAAATACCTTCAAGTTGAATTAAAACAAAAATGTATAAGATTTTAAACTTATATTATCGCGGAATGGATACATTATAATATGTAACGGGTACTCATGATACCGGGTCGAAATATGAGCAATTAAGAAATTAGTTCCGCGTATCGTGAGTACCCGTTACATATTATAAAAATGTATAAGCCAAAGAGGCTAATCCAAAGAACATCTTCAGAGCAGGATGTATGTCAAGGCACAGACGTAATGTGACGTCATTGCCGGTTGACGTCACGTCTTTGACGAATGGTGTTGATGATTTGACGTCCTTATCCTGTTACTCCCCAGTGACCACAGATTTATATTAACAAGATTAGGCCACTAACTGAGTAATGTTTCGTTTATGTACATCGTTTCGGTCTAAATTATTACAGTCGAGACTTTTTAGACAAAATAGCGTTTAAAGTAACGCTTTTTATTTATGTTTCTTGTTGCTATAAATACGTAATTGCAAAAGATGATATTGGTTTCTTACTTAAAGACATAAGTGAGTGATTAACGCTTAATACGACTAAAGTTAAACTGTTATCAGAATCAGTTGCATTGGTACCTAAAAACCAATTAAAAGTAAGTCTCATCCTAATTATTATAAATGGGAATGTCCATTTATTTTTTTGTTTGTTTTTTTTAACGCGTTCATGCCTTAACTTAATTTTGCACACACATAGTATGGGGTATAGAAAAGAACATGGAGTACCTTTCGTCCCGAAAAACGTACTACTCCCGTGGGATAGAAAAGTAACTTTTATACCTGCAACTTACTTTGATACCTACGGCTTCTTTGTGCGAATGTTATTGCGCTACCTAACATTAGCGTGAGCGAAGCTGCAGGTAAAAGCTAGTTCTTAATAAAACTTTGCCAAAATATCATTATTACTAAAACTCGTATACAGAACCATCATGGCACTATCATCTTCGATCTTGACACTCCTATCCCACCTCCACAAATAGCACATCGGTGTAACGGACGCAGCCCGGGGCTCGCAGGTAATAAATCGCGCTAAACAAGTAGGTTGCGCCGTTTTATCAAAGTCAATCGGTATCGCGCCCGTTGAGTAATTACCAGCGCCGACGTTTGTTCTACGTCAACGAGCTACATTGATGACATGCATGTTTTAAATGAGACTTTTGTTTGAAACTATTCCTTTATTGTGTGTAACTGAATCATCATCAGACTTTACGCGGTTGTCTAAAATTTTACATCCTTAAAAATTATTAGCAGCATCGTCTTTATTCGAACTTTCTTTGGTAAAATCCACGTGCTCACAGCTCCAGTAATGAATTTATAAGGACTATTGGTGTGTGTGTGTGTTTTTTCTTGGGAACATTATTCGTACACAATCTGTGTATCCAACTACACTGTCAGTAGTATTATAGATAATCATATTACCATTTCGTAATTTTTACTTATGTCACAACTTTAAAATATTTGAATTATATTATATAGCTAAACTCACTACTATTTATTCTGTGCTTATATTCTCAGGTTAAACTAACAGCGTACTTAAACAAACATAGATTTCGAAAAGTTTCTAGCAAAATTATTCTCTAGCAGTTCGGGTAGGTACACATCAATCATCATTGTCATATTCAAATATTTATTTTCCATGTTTACCATTAACGTTGACACACCATCAAAATGGCTCCTTAACTTGCGGATTTACCGCAATTGCTTCCGTATCGTCATGTTTATCATACACTGATTACGAACAATCCGTTTCCTTTTCTTTAGTTATAACAAACTCAGCAATGGATGTTGAATATTTCAATAGTCGTGTTGGTAGTTTCACAATAACATTTTCTGCCACCACAGTTCGTGATCCTGCAAAAAGCAATGACAGATTACGAGAACGAATAAAAAATGCTTTAGAGCGAGGATCCATCGAAAATGAGACTTTAGTGAATGCATTAAGGTCGACGGGTGTAATGTTAATACCGACGTGGGTTTGTATAGAAATGTCAATCAGGAAGTTTTTGCTCGTTGTACAGTGTAAATACGCCTGTCGGTCTGTCGACATGTCATGTGGTTCAAGGGTGTCTACTGTCTACTTTTTGCAATTTATACGTAATTTGTTAGACCTCAGTTTCAAAATCTTATTTCGAAATCATCATTGATTTAATATAACTGGATTCTTTTGATTAATTTACGAATATTAATCCTATTGTATCTTTGATTGGAAATGGCATTTTAAATTTTTATTTATTGATTTTTAGACATACACATAAATTTAATTTAAGTTTTAATCTGTTATTGATATCATTCATGGCAGTTATTATTCAAGGATTCGGCATTAATTTGTTTTTTGAAATCTTTGTTATTGACTTATTATAATTATGTATATTTGAGCTTCACTTATTGTTAGAAATTACATTATATTTAAAAGCATTATTTTTATTGCTTCCCACCTTCTAGAAAAATGCATAATCCTGTTATTATTGTCAACGATGTCTTATAGTAGATAGGTACCTAGAAATATAAATTCAGTCCAGGCCATTTCTATCTCCAAGTACTTCAATTTATCTTTACTTACGATTTAATCATAAAACATAAACTGCATAATGAATATTTCGCCATTACTCACAATACGGGGTAATATTTCAAACTTTATTAAATCATCAATCAAAGTACAATCAAGCGAGGGAAGAAAAAAAAATGACAAATGAACAGCTTTCGAATACATTAACCAATCAAAAATAACTAGGCTGATTGATGACTTGCCACAGAACGGATATCAATAGAGCTGTCTAAATGAATTACAGATATAAAATACAAAGTAACTTTATGAGACGTTCCAATTTATTCAAGAGAGATAACAGAAAGTGCCTGCCTTAAGGTAGCACTTTTGGAATTGTAGACAGATGTTCGTGATCGGTAGGCCGGTAGTAACCACTTGTTATCGCTACTCCTTTGTAACTACCAACATTTTTTAAAATAATTTATTGTCGAAATAAATATAAAAATATTTTAACACGACTTAAATATAAAACTTAACCTAAAAATATTAATAAATTACCTAAAATAACAATTATAAATCAAATATATCATCTAAAATTTTATTTTATTTTGTTTAAAGATATTGTGTTAAGTATAAACACGTTTTTCTATCTTTTAACGTTTTAGCTTTATCTTAAGTAATTTTTTTTACATCAACGTATGGGACAGTTATAAGAGCAGACATGATAGAAGCAACATAATTTTATAAATCAAATGTAAAATTGGAATGTATGATTTTAGACTAGTATTATCGTGGAATTAATACATTTTTCGCCGTGACCACGATCCATGCAACTGGATCGAAATATCGGCATAATTAACAAAACGTATCGTGAGTACCCGTTACATAATAAATATTAAAAAAAATTGAAATAATTTCCTTGCCAAGTTTGTTTACGTCTGTCTGTGCTTATTAGTAGGTATATAATTCGGATATATCTTCATAGATTTTAATAAAGTTTTCCATACAGTATTGTTGTTCGTTAACGAATCTAGATGTAAGATCAATTGATTTACGAAACCACAATTGATACTCGTGAATATTTGGAAACGTTGCAAAATTTTGACTAATCTTCCTTAAGACACGTTTGTATGCCGAAGATTCTTTGGTAGAGGTCAAGTAAGCTTGGTCGAGTCTGATAAATGATCGTTCAGATAACACGGCTACTTTATCATTGAGTTTTTGATTTATTCATACGCTTGTCAGATTTGCGTGGCCGTTTTTGGCAAGTTAAGTATAGCCCACGTTTTGTTAATCTTTGAATAAATTCTCTTTCAATATCGTAAAGTTTGAATATGAGGCTATAGATTTATTGATATTCAAGTCATAGATAGCCTAGACTTGGTGTTCTAATTTTTTTTCGTTTTTTTTATATGATCGAAGTAGCAAACGAGCAGTTTACCTGATGGTAAGTGGCCACTGCCGCCCATGGACATCAGTAATCGACCCCAGATAAGATCACAGTCTACCTAACGTCGGCCACAGATGCGGTGCTACCCCCTGTTGGAATGCCTCAGGTAAGTACTTGTGTCTCCCTAACCACACCCTTTAAACCAAAACACAACAGCTTTACACTGGTTTTATAAGGCAGAAATAGGTGTGGCGGTGGTGCCACACCTATTTTTGCCTTATTAAGTCGAAGCAAAAAGGGCTATACCACCTTAAAGCTTTTTCTAAAGAGGTTTGAGAATATTTGAGTAAATTTAACAATTACGGTCAGT
Organism: Urbanus proteus proteus; assembly: GCA_018251915.1. Classification (NCBI taxonomy): domain Eukaryota; kingdom Metazoa; phylum Arthropoda; class Insecta; order Lepidoptera; family Hesperiidae; genus Urbanus; species Urbanus proteus. The sequence continues at coordinate 21,149 of DWPV01000208.1, forward strand.
ACGGTAGATACGGTCACGGTGATTCGAATACTATCAATGTTTTAAAGATTTAATATGCCTGTTTTCTTAATTCACAAAGGGATCGATCAGAGATATCAGAATTAGCTTTTACTGTATTTGTTTTGTTTGAGCCGTAATATACAAGATCACCTTTTTTCCAATATACCTCATTTGAGAATAAAGACATGAATCATTTTGATTTAGGTTTAAAAAGGCCGACAAAAACGTCTGGACTTGCATTACACATTACCCATTAACACTATTAGATGTCTACACAATTATCTATTGCTCGTTCACTAAAAAGTGATAAAATCTATAGTTGCGATATCGCAATGAAACTATGGCAATAATCATTGTAATGTAGTCTAATTGAATGTGCACAGCGGTGTAAAATGTAATTAGTTGGAGCAAGGTCGTGGGGCCAACTGGGTATCGAACCTATGATACTTTGTAGGCCAATGATGTTTCAGATCTCCGAAATTTAATACATTTTAGATTTTTTTTATTTAATTTCACATAATTATTCGATGACGCTGTAATTTATATTTTCTTTATAATTTAGATAATTACCATTACTCAAAGTATATGAAATTACATTATATATTATAAATACTTATTTATATTTTAAATACTTTGAGAAACACTTTTATTTAGGTAAAACAAAGATTTAGAATCACTTCATAGTATAAAACAAAGTCGCTTTCCGCTGAGTCGCTTTCGCTCAGATATTTAAAACGGATTTTTTGCCTTTTTTTGAAGCGATAGAGTAATTTAAAAGGAAGGTTTGTATGTATAATAACGTATATTATATAGTAGAGAAGCTTGCGAAGTCACGGGCAAATACTACTAGATAATACTTAAATTAAACATTTGCTAGTGATTACTTCGTCATGTGAATCGTCTAAAATTTTACAACTACAAGTTATATCTACACTAAACAATCATCACAAGATAAATAGAAGCAATTAGGAAAACCAATTAAATTAATCTGGCAGTCCATTTTTGTGTGTACACATTTGGCAAGACAATACATCAATCTCATAGCGTCACTAATGTTCGCAATTAGAGCACAGACCTGTGCCGCAAGCGTGAGCTACAAGCTTGTCGATAACGAAACGAGGAATATTTTAGAGAATTTTATAGAAGAGCTATGATGTATTTCATTATTTATTTTTACCTGACTGCGTGAGTACGGCGTCAAAGGTTCTGAAACAGTAATTGCTTAGAAAATTATTTGTGCAATATATTACATACCATGACTATTTAATTAGTCAGGAAAATTTAAAAAACAAAATGATTTAATAAGTATTCAGGTCTCATTTATTGCTAAAGGAGTTTGTAAATATTCACTATATGGATACTTTTCTTATATGTATATCGAGAATTTAAAATAAATAATTATATAGTATGTAATGTGACAATAATTATTTGTTAAAATATTGGACACTATTTTAACATTATACAAGTACTTAATATCGAGAATTTAAAATGAAGAACTACTTAGTTCAGGTATCAGAAAGTAATTATTTGTTAAACTACTGGATACTATTTTAACATTTAACAAGTACTTCTGCTATAAGTAACTACTTTAACGCCTGCACGATCGTTATCGTAACGTTTTGTTTAATTACATCCCAGCCCTAGAGAGCACAAAGTGAAGTTCAAAGACAGAATGATGGATTCGTTACTTATAGTAATGACTTTGTGAAGTCAGTTTTAATGGAGTGTTTTGTGGTTAAATGGCAAAGAAGTAACCACTAAGGTACTTCGTTTATTGTAATTGTAACATTTCAAACGGAACATTAAAAGGTACTCTGAATACTCTGATACTTCCTGCGTTTGAGGATTTATGGCACATTAGACATGTGAAAGCCCATAGTATTGTAGGCCATTATATAGCCCATACAACATATGCCATATTTTGCAGTTCAACAGGAACTGCAAAATATGGCATATGTTGTATATAAATTAGAGATGCGCCAAATGTTCGTTTTTATTCGTATTCGGCATATTCACCACAATTTTCCATGTTCGTTCGTTCGTGAAATGTTCGTTCTTCGGTTCGGTAGAAAAACCACATTCGGCCCATCACTAATTTAACGTATGGAGAAGAAGAGGCAGAAGCAACTATCACTCTCTCACACACACACGCACACACACACACTCACACACACTCTCTCTCTCTCTCACACACACACACACACACACTCACACACATACTCTCTCTCTCTCTCTTTCACACACACACAGATTCATTGGATAGCAGTCGTTAAAAATCATCAGAAATCTTATGAATTGTTTGAAAACGGGTACGGGATACGGGTTGGTCACTAATCCATACGTCACTCTTATATGTAGTATGTATTGCAGTAGTGAGAGGGAGTAAGCATAAAAGAAGTGTAACAAATTGAATAAATTCTAAGAAGATATCATATTATAGGTACAGTTATATAAAATCATTATTCGCATCTATGTAAATAACAATATCAATAATTGATAAAACACCAGCAAAATGTGCCTATTTCATAAAAGCACGTAGTCAATTCATCATTTATTTTATCAATTAACATGTTTTCATTATCGTCGCATCTCCATCTAACATTAAGTCATTTATTATACTAGTAATCGGCATAAATCAAAATTTAATGTCGAATTATCAGCTTAGAACGATTTCTTGACAGTTATTGATAGATGCGGATTATTGAGATTAGATTGAGGATCGATTGGCGTTGTGGTGGTCACATTGATAGTATTGGTATGTGGTCTCGGTTTCATTTCCGAATACTCCAAGACAGTAAACAATAGAGTTGGTATACATTTTTATAATTAGTATTTATTATAATATGTTGCATTTATAATTTATATATTTGGTCAAGAGAGATCTCCCGTCAGACTAGATAATACCTAGGAAGCGTTCTCCGACAGTCTCAAGTTAAAGCGTGTATGTATCTCAACTTAGAATGTTAAGGATACTTCAATAGCGCGATTCAGGACCCTAGTGGCGCCATCTCTTGGTGATCCATGCTACTTACGTCAATTTCTAAGACGGTTTTCAGGTTAACTCACACTAATTGGCAGAAACTGAAACAGTTATTACATTTAGCCTCATTGTGAGAATTATGAGCATCATTATAAGACCACTAACGGAATAGAAATACATATAGATAAAAACTGTGAATATTTTTTCCTATATTAAGTGAACCATAATACATTTCAGAAATAAATCAGAAGAACCGTTATTCAAAAATAGTTCAAACATAAAGTTAGCATTCTCATTCAGACATTATGGAAGTTATCACCGAATTGCTTTGAAATATTGCTGCAATACGTTATCTAGACAGCTACATTATGAAAAAATATTAATGTGTAATAAAAATTGTGTGTCGACGTGTGACCTTATTAAAAAATACAACCATATAACCGACGGATTTGCTTACGTTTTTGTTAAACTTTTTCGAAATCGAAGTCGAATAACGAGTTCATTTAAAATACTGTGACAGAAAAATACAAACTCATTATTTTATTTTTTCTTTAAAAAAACGCACACATCAAAAAATCATCCTGTATTTGGAAAACTGTTATTAATACCAAATAGGATTTGAGTCCTGTCTGATATCGACCACAAATACGCTGCTATCCTGAAAACTCAGAACGCCTTGTATATTAACTCTTACTAAACCCTTCCAACTTAAACATAGCAGCGCTCAACACTATTGCTGTAAAGCAGAAATAATATAATATTTTTTACGAGATCTATCTATATTTCTCTCTCTATATTTCCCCTGTCTCATCCCTACTTCAATCTCTATTAGTAGAATTACTGAGAAAGCAGTTAGAAGACTTTATAGTACTTAATAAAGCTCCGATCAAATGCACTGATGTGAGCTACGCTAAATTCACGCTTATCACGCATAAATGTTGGTTTATCAGTCGATTTATGTACCAACAAACAAGACTTAAATAAAATTTTATATGTACTGATGTAGATATTAACATCCGATACTTACTTTACTGCCCGATAAGAGTATAATTTACTGGTTACAGATAATGTAACTGTAAAAATAGAAACAAGTATTTTTAAAGCGATATCAATAGAAATAGATTAAAATACAAATATAGATTAAAATTAAAAATGAAACTTAATGAATTTGAAGATCTAAATTATAACTACTTAGAAGCACTAGTATCTAATGGATACCTAAGTTTATATTAACTCAATCTTAATTATGAAGATACCGTAACTCAAATACACTTTCGGAAGGGTTCAGTCGCCTATATACAGGCTTTTCGCCCAGTTTAGACAGTTAACGATTCTATTTAAGATAAATAATTAATATAACTGCTTGGAAAAAAAATACAATGTGAATAAATGGCATGAAATTAATATTCGCAGATTAAATCGATAGGAAAACCTGAACAATTGCATAGGACTTAGTCATATTAGGTTTATTTCTCATTAAGGAAAGTTTTTTGAAAAATTCTCTAAGCGGTGTAGGATGAATCCCTTGATTCATCCTACACCGTTTTTGTTATTAATATTATAAAATAGAGTTAAAACATTGTGCCACGCCAATACATAGTTAAAACATTCACATCTAGTTATTTAAAGCATTTTCACCCGAGTCTTTCAACTTCAAGTCCTGCCATTGCCATACTTATAAAATTGCACCAACAGGTCAGATAAAGAATTTTAGCAGCAAATAAACAATCTATACAAATAAATAAAATTGAAGTGTCTGTTTGTGATTTCAAAATAACAACTTTTTACTCATTGCATATGAAAGTGGACACGAGTACTATGAAGTACTCGTGTCCACGATACTTATAACAAAAATGCAATAAGATTTTTTGTGTGTCTGTTTGTTTGGCTGAGGTAATCTTCTAAACGGCTGGAACGAATTTGAGGTAGCTGCAGATCTAAGGCGTAACTCAGGCGTCTTTAATTTTTTGTCTTGCGAGAAAGCAGGGTATCACTTATGTTTCAATATGTACGCATTTTTACTCCTTTACGCGTCAAACCGCGGGGATGAGCTAGTTTGTCATAAAAACATCTTTCCTCAAGTGGATGACACCTGCTATTTCCGAACTAGTTGAAATGGCATTGCTACTTAAGGGCCTTATACACCAGTTGTAAGTACGTAACTATTGTTACATGTTTGTTATTCTTTATTAAAATATAGCTTTCACTTCTGTTTTGTACACAATATGCGCTTGTATGCCCGTATAAAGTATACTTTATGTTATTTTTAGATAGTTTAAATTCGTCGGTAAGTTTTCTACACTCATTGCACCAGGAGTTTTTATGGAGGATGTCCCAGGATAAAAACCAAAAATCAGTTTATCTGGCCAAGAATTTAATCCAGAACTATACCAATAAACTTAATGTTAAATAATTTACAGGTATGTGAAAAACACAATTCTATACTTTTAATACTCAAAATCCCGCCTAACCATGGCCTAAGAAATTGTACCTAAAAATCTATATTGATACCTTATAGCTTATGTATTTTAACACAAGGATAGTGTGCAAGCCACTTAACAAAACAAACGCACTATAATTTGCCGTCATTATACGCTGACACGGTTGCCTCGTAATCAGCGTCTATTATCCTCCAAATGTGACAGAATAATATCGAGACCTTATCATTGGGGTCCCCTTACAAAATTACACACATTTACAACGTAACGCTTCGTAACGTAATAGTTGTCATTTTGACAACTGCAATAACGGTGGTGTGACGTCATTTCTAGATTCTAGACGCTATTCTGGTACCCATTTGAGTTTAGTTAAGGTAAAACTTTTCGTGGCTTAAGTGATACCCAAAGATACATACCATAGATATGCCCGCTCCATACTTCAGACGCGAGAACCTGTGTTTGCCTTTTAATCAGCGACTTTCGCTAGACTGCGGCTCGACCCGCCGCAGTCGGGTGACGTACGCAGTGAATAGAAGCTTTTCTTCGATATATTATACCAAATTACGTTGAGCCCTTGCATAACTCACCGTTATCTATTCTAATTGTCAATTTGATTTGTCCGGATATTCAAGCACTGGTCAGCAGCAGTTACGCAAAACGCAAACAATTTTTGAATGCGCAGGACTTATCTATGGTTATATAGATCTTTGGTGATACCACTGTGAAATGCCTTATAATAACAATTTCGACCACAATAACAACAACAACAAGCTTAACAACTTACATATATCAACATTAGCATATTTAAAACTATGTTTTTGTTAGTAACCGACCAGCGCTCTGATAAGATCCAATTTTTTTTTAAACTTAAAACGCTTTCTACACTCAATGCCCCACAGTAGGATTTTTCCCTGTGTCGTGGGTGATATGGACACACACATACACAAACACCCACCCCATAACAGAAATCTAAATTCATCATTCAGGTGTCTGTCTGGCCAGGAATCGAATCCGAAACCCATTGCGCGTCAGACCTGGTTTTATCTGGCGTTGTTTACAGATCGACATTTATCTCAGTCTTCAATTACCACTTACCACCAGGTGGGCACACATTTACATTACAAACATCCATATTTTTATTTCAATACTTTGTTTACTCATTACAATAATTAATGATCATGACTCAAACCACTACGCAATCCACCTGCAAAGTTTATTAACTTACTTCATGAATACAATAGTGTTGTCAATAAATAAAACAAGTAACAAATAAAGTAAATGAGTATATTGTGTACCTGACATATGTAATGACAAGCAAACAAAAACAACGTATTAGAAATACAAATTACTTTTACACCTGGTAACATAAAAAAACAAATTTACTTAAGAGAGCTGACAAAAACAATTGGTTAACTGCGAATCAAACTCATATAAGGAGGGTTCCGCACCAATAAATACTCAACATTTGTAATATTTTATTTTTATTGTAATTATAGCTATTTCTATAGCTGCTATAATAACGAACCCAAATAGCACCTCTGTATATAAGTAGATTGTGAAAGTTTGAAGTATCTATCTAAACTCGAAAAATAGCGGCTCACTAGATGATCCCCGCGGTTTCACCAGCGTTTGAAAAGTAAATCAATAAACATGTCGTGAGATTGACACGGAGAATAAACAAAAATAAATGTATCCCACGGGAACCGCACATTCTCCCGGGATAAAAAGTAGCCTATATGTTATTCCAGACTACTGTCTATGTCTGCACCAAATTTCATCTGGATCCATTCAGCCGTTCGTAAGTTATAGAGTAAAAAACATCCATCCATCCATCCACCCATCCATCCATCCATCCTCACAAACTTTTAGCTTTATAATATTAGCAAGATTATACGGGACTCACATTTACTTGTAACTTTTATTTTTTGCCATAGCGGCCATAGCAATACACAATTTGAGAAAATTGCTAGTATTTAATTGTTACGGTCCAAGAGATAGATCCCTTAGTAATAAGGTTTTGTTTATTCCTTTTTGGTACGTAACCCTAAAAATCTCCCAACACATGTCATTTCTCGAGGCATCAAGTAATTTAAACAGCCCATTTGTCAGGTGGGGCGTTAAATTGTGGCTAGTAACGACGGGTTAACGATGTTATAATGTTCGGACGGGTTAAAATTACGGGATTTCTAGTTCGTGGAACAGTTTTAGCGGTTTCGTCAAAATTGCCGTGCGTCGGACAGACGGTTTTGGGTACATTTTGTACATTATTATGATTTATGTAGGGTTAAGTTTTTGTCGTTGACAGCTCCTGTAAGGTTGTTCGTTTGATCTGAGTTGTTAGTAATGACAGCTTACTGTTGTTGTTGTTCTATTCGTAATTCCCGATTGTACACTACACATTGAAAAAGTATTTTTAGAGAACTTCTAAGCTTTGTGCCGGTTTTTTCAGGTTATTCAAGCATGTTTATAAATTTTTAATACGCAGTCTATCAAAAATCGCAAGAGAATTAATCACTCAAGATCGGATAAATTTTATGCTCTTTTGGTATTACTGAAATTACGACAATATAAATTTCATAGATAATTTTTTAACAACTGCATTTCCAGTAAAACAAAATATTTTAAGCGAACGAAAAAGATACCAAGTATTTATTTAAAATGTTATTATAACACTTCTGGTAAAACGCAATATGTTTTATCGAGTTTTACCCAACATTTCTGGTAAAAAAAAAAAAATACATACATCCGAACATAGTACCTCCTCCTTTTCGAAGTCGGTAAAAAGCAATATATCTTATCGCCTTTAATAACACTTCCGGTAAAACGCCATTATCTCAGTATTTACAATTACAATCTCGTAAGCTAACACTATTAATAAATTTTATTTGAAACAAGATTTATGTCGATAGGAACATCAAAAGGCACCATGCGGGGTGAGGTTTCAAAGACTACGGAGTTTACATAAAGCTGTGTACAGACTAAAAGATAAGTAGATACGAGGTGAATTTGAGTACAAGATTTTTGTTTTTTTTTTTTATTTTATTTTTATATTTAAATAATTTAAAAAGTTGCTTATAATTGAGAACAAAATTTATATTCCATATTGATTTAAAACATAGATTAATTATAATTAATTACTAATGTAAGTCTTTGATGGTGTACAATAAAATATAACTTAAATATGTGTTTATGAATATTCATCACCATTATTCAACATAGGTGGCAAATAAGGAAACTTAAGAAATCTTTGCAAAATTTTTACAATTTTAGTTAAATAACTAACAATTAATGGCGGTGTCACAAAAATATTTTAAAACATGTCAATATGGTGACCAGAGTAATAAATATGTCACGACAATGTGGCTATATCAAAAATATATTATAAAATTTAAGAATTCTTACACATTTTATCCAATATTTGCGTTTAAGATAATATAAGCCCAAGTGTACATCTCCTACTTGTATTGTCTACTCGTATTGTCTTCTACTTTAATTTCCTTTTTTTCTTGTCTTGTTTTTCACCCCAGTCTGTCCCCAGCTTAAGGGCTCGCTGACGTAAGTAATTGATGGGACGTATACAGATTGATGCATGCGACTTGTGTGGCCACGATCCACAATGGACTGGCCATCAGCCATCATTAAATTAAGTTCTTGAAAATCGCTGTGTGGTCGTTCAACTGAACTTGTGAATGGGATTTTTTTGATTGAACACTATACTACGCGACAATGTATGATTTCATTTAAAAGTTCTTCAGTGTGTGAGTGCCTGTGTATGTGTGTTTCTATAACACGTATATAACACATTTACGTCAATAATATATTTTATTTTTATTGCCTTCTTTTAATCTAATAATTTAAATAGATAGGCAGTTTAGTTCTCATCCAATAAATCAATATGACGAATTTACGCTTAATCGATTTATTTTTATGAGCAATAAAATAACAAGATAATCGTTATTATTTCAACAAATTTAATAAAATTCTCGAATGTTCCAGTAAAATAAAAAAGTAATAACGAAGAACTTATTCGTATTATTCATGACAAGTTCCTTGTAAATTCTATCCACGGTACATTAGCTTTTTAATATCCTTCCGTATACACTATTCACTTGTCAAACTGTCAACTAGTAAGCGAGTAACTACATAAAAGATAAAAACTTAGCTGGATTGAAGATGAGGTTTTTTTGTAATAAAATCTTTTGTTAAAATATTTAATCCGTAATGGGATGTGTTATTATTATTTAATTTCTCAAAGATCATATTGAAACTCCCATTCATTTTATATCCATACGGAAGTTCAATCGTAATTAACTTGTAAACAATCTAATCTATATCTATTTTTTTTAAATTATTAGCTATTCGTTTTCCAATAGCTATTCGTTTCTCGTCATAAGTAGTAGGTACGTACAAATAAGAATTTTAATAGTGCCTATAATAGAACTAATTTATATGATACCAGAGTTATAGTTATTTGAATGAGAATTCTTAAAATCCAATATACGAGTAGTTTAATATATTTAAAGGCTTTTTTAGATTTTCAATGAGGAAAATGCAATCGCATTATACGGTTGTTATTAGGCATTTAAGATTATTGCATGATTTCAAAAAATGCAAAAGCATATAATGCAGTTTAATATTGCGGTCATCACTTTACATAAAGAGTTTTGTTAAAAACTTATTCAGTGTCTGACAGACACAAGATACTTTTAGCAATTATCAAGATTATTTTTGCCGAACGTGCATTATGTGGAATGAACTTCCTCCATAGGTATACCCGGAGCGCTATGACATGGGGCTCTTTAAAAAAGGTCCAAAAAGAGTTTTCCTGCAAAGCCAGCGATGCATTGGCTCCTTTGGTGTTGCAACTGTCCATGGGTGACAGTGACTACTTTCAATAGGTAGCACGTATATATTTTCGTTTAGTATAGTCTCAATTAATAATTACGTGTGTTCACATGATATACATTAATTATATGTCATATCGCAGGTGTTGGCGCTGGCAATTTGGAAAAAGTTGATGGATGTGGCAGGTAAGTTATGGATTGGCCATGTCACGTAATGTGGTTAGAATGTTATTATATAAATATTCTAAGTTATATCTAATACTTATACATATTCAAAATAAAATAACCATGACCGTTTTACCACGTATACATAGTTTAAATGTAATTGAAACGAATGTCTTGTTGTCAAGTGGATACTACCACCCATGGTTACCTTTAAGATCTTTATTAACATATATAATATAAAAGATACCACTAGCAATAAGTTGGAATGCCTAAAGAATTTGTGCTGTACATAATCCCCAAAGCAAGATGTAACTTAACTTTGAATACTCTGATATTATAATGCAAAAATAATCAAAATCATAATTTAAATATCTAACTACATAACATACATACATACATTAGTCACAATTTTAAACTCAAAATTACAAATTTGTTAATCAATAAGTAATCGTAATTGAAACATGCGATATTTATAACGTCATCATAAAAACTATGAATCGATCACTAAGTCAGCTCATAAATCACCTGTGAATCAACATTTCTTCAGCATTTACATCGATAACGGTTATCATTGGAAAAACCAGAACTGTAATTATTGAATAATCGTTTAATGCCAGCTTTGATCTGCGAATTGGGTATGATAAGTCAATTACGATTATCGGTATTTATACCTTTGTTTTCTATTAGTTACTTTGCGGATTTTATTGCTTATCAGAGGAATTTGGGAAAACCCACCCGCGAAATGATAAAACCCTTTTTTATATGAAATTGTTTAGTTCTGGGTCGGGGTGCTTATGTACTCGTCTTTGTGTTTCCATGGCACCACAGGAAACAATCCTACTGTGGGGCTATGAGTTTAGAAAGCGTCAGCATCAGATGAATTGCCAGTTGGATGATCCAAGTAGCAAATGAGCATGCAGTGCACCTGATAAGTGTAAGTGGCCACTGCTGCCCATGGACATCTGTAATCAACCCTAGATAAGATCACAGTCCCACCTGAGGTCGACCACAGATGCGTGGCTATCCCTGAGGACTAAGTTGGAACGCCTCGAATAAGTATGAACACAGCACACAGCAGCTCTGAACACCACTATTATTTGGCAGAAGTATGTGAGGCAGTGGTGCTACCGGAGTCGAACCACAAAGGGCTCTACCACCTTTAGAAAAATGATCCCATGTGTTTGTCCGAGACTGGAATTAAATTCGAACTTCATTTCCTTCAAACTTCAGAAGCAACTTTAATAATAGATCTTTATTAACATTGTACCTACCCAAGATAGGATTGAAGATAAATCTGAAATCAGCCTTGGCTGCATCTGAGGACTAAATTCGAATGCCTAGTTTAAGTTTCTCTCTCTAACTATACTTTGGAAATCAGATTACAACAGCATATAATAATGCTGTTATGAGAAAGAAGTATGTATGGCAGTGTTCCTCTGGCGTTGCAACCACCATGGTTTTATTTTATTAACTAATAAATATGTACCCATGTACCTTATATCACTATCACTTGCTAGTGAATTACATAAAAACCTTCCTCTTGAATCACTTTATGTAATAAACACAACCGCATCAAAATCCGTTGCGTAGTGTTAAAGATCTAAATACACATAGGGACAGACAGTGGAAAGCGATTTTGTTTTATTAATTTAATAATAAGCGATTTTGTTTTATTAATTTATTAATAAGCGATTTTGTTTTATTAATTTAATAAAACAAAATCGCTATCCGATGTTTGTCCCTATGTATGCTTAGATCTTTAACACTACGCAACGGATTTTGATGCGGTTGTTTTTATTACATACAGTGATTCAACAGGAAGGGTTTTATCTTTCTATGTAATTTATTGTGTGCAAAGTCGCGGGCAAAAGCTAATAAACAGCCTAAGCTATCAATAAACAAAACTAGAATAACGCGGACATAAAGATTAATCCTCACTCGTCTATTACTATCTACATGTCATGAATGTAATAAATAAAGCGACAATTGTACTTTATGACCAGATAAAATATATGACTAAATTTACGATAGAATAATTTATAGCCTGTGGGGAATACCACTATTCAGGCTTAGCGAAGTTTATTTCAATGTGGGTCTTATTTATTGACCGTTTAGTATTATGGTTCTCTGTATAACGTTGTATAATATGATATTTTATGTTACAAAAATAAAATACGGGTGTCAAACCACGAAGGGTCCACCAAATTGTATAATTCGGTGGACCCTTCGTGGTTTGACTTCGGAGGAACGAATCTATTTCGACAATAACAGTAATGTTGTTTACAAGAGCCTTAGCTGATTCCTCAAGAGAAGGAACGACTCTGTGAGTGACCTTTGATAAAATTCTAATGTTGTTTAGGATTGATTTTATTTAAAGACTAGGTAATCCCCGTAGTTTCAAGAGTATAAAAGCGTGTTATAAAAGTAAAAAGAACACATATCTAAACTTAGGTAACACTCAGCTCTCCTGCGACGGCGCGGCGGCCTCATGCGCGCTAATGCTTTATTACGCTATTTAATGCTTTTATTATCTAAGCCAAACAGAAAGACAGACATTTTTTTTATAAAAAAATATATTTTGAGATCACAAACAGACAATTCAATTTTATTTATTTGAATAGATGTAGGTACAGAGGCAGCAATTGTAACTTATAATGAGGTAAATGGTATGCAAGTATGCTACTTTAATGTCAATAATTGTTTTTAATTTTGTCAATGTATTTCCTTAACCACCAATTTTTCTATTAATCTTAAGACCTGACATTCAGACGTCTAAACATTAACAAGTATTAATGAAATGTTTAATTATGTTAATACCTTAATTATGATAAATGACGTGTTTGGTTGCAGATTACTATGACAATGACGGATTCTTATTTGTCCAATACAACATTGATAAAGTATTTTTATTTGGTAGGAAGTAAGAACATGTTATAATATGACATTCTAAGATCTTCGACGACCTTTACCCATCCGATTAATAGATGATGGAAAAGGATGATAAATGGGAAAATTGTATATTCTTAAAAATTGAGCCTTTTCCTTTAGTTTATCCTCTGCCTATGATGAAACTGGGCACAAGAGCGCGTGGAAGGTCACCCATGCCATGGACCGACTAAATTAAATCAGCTGTGGGCGAGCCATTACATGAGTGTACCAGGAAAACTGCCGGTCGAAAGAGATGGCGAGAAATAGCGAGGTACGCTATATCGGCCCCGAAAAACGGAAAAGCAAATGCATCGTGATGACCACGACCGCTCTGACAAGAGTGTTACGACAGAGAAGAAGATTATTGGAATACAGGGTTTGATCCTTATAAGCAACATCATCCGATGTTTAAAGGTGGTAGAACTCTATGTGGTTCGACTCCGGCGGCACCACCGCCTCACCTATTTCTGTCTTATAACAGCAGTGTTA
>DWPV01000209.1:0-34969 GCA_018251915.1 Urbanus proteus proteus
AATTTATTTTGTTTTATCGACGTGTCAGTCTCACAACATGTTTATTGATTTACTTTTCAAACGCTGGTGAAACCGCGGGGATCTTCTAGTTTTCCATAAATTGGTAATATGCTTTATACAGTTTTCTGTCATAATTTATCCTAAGATAATTCTAGAAAAATGTAACTCCTAGGCACTCTCACTAAACTCGTATTTCAGACAGGGCCCGTATTCTACACGGAGTTGGTTCTAGATATCCATGACAAGTAGGAGCCACTTGCCATCAGGTGGAATGCTCATTTGCTACTTTAATGTCACAAAAAAATACGAGTGACCGATGCGAGAGTGACGAATTATAAAAATAATGATTAGTACTCTAGCCTTGTCTTTAATTTCATAACATTTAATAATAATATTGTTATAATCCAGACAGAATTTTAATTAAATTACCTCATAAATAACATTTAATTTCCTGCGATTTTTTTCTAAGACTCGTACTTATGAATAAACTTTCACATTAACATTACCATTTAAATATATTCAGACTAATTAACGAAATTAAAACTTGAAAAAATATATGAATTTACTTACTAAACAGAGAGGTTATTAGTGCACCAGAACAAGCCGATGCCATTTGTTGAAAAGGAGTTATTCGAAACTGAGGATCGTCTTCTCGAATCATTGCATTTATCGCTATAATCCACTCTTAATTGTAAAATCACAACGCAAACAAAACTTAAGAATGCACACTACAACCTCCAATCATATGTTTTTTTAATTATGACAATTCGACCCATCTGTCACCTCTGTCAATTACAATAGGCTGTCAAAATGATACAGATAAAAAAATCTTAGGGTTAAAACATTGCTGGCTGTGCACAGATTATACAGATTACACAAACACAGGATTTATATAGGATGATTCCACACAGACTGATTTGACATGCCGCGTCTTCACGGGTTGTCTCATTTGGACTCTCAAACGAGACTGAGTTAGGTCAAGCGAATGGATAAATCGCAAGTACTCATGAAAGAAAGGGACAACAGGAAGTGGCACGTGGATGAATTGAGGCGACTACCAGTATGATCAGCTTAACATACCTAACGTCAGTGTTTGCCAGACATTGAGATACAAAAAATTTCTTAGTGGTAAGGATACGATAAGGTAGTGATTTCTATGTGTTTGTTTGGCTTCACCGGTTCCCACACTATTCATGGACTTAACTTTGAACAATAAACTCTGGCAACACTTCCAATTATTTCCGATCATTCATTAGTATTTGTCTATGAATCATTCGTTCTATTGATGCCGCGGAACGCACTGCTTGACAGGCAGAATAACTCATTCTGACTCATTCTCACATCTCGCTCGAAGCTCGAACGAAATCTGCACTTACACATGGAGGGCGTTACTACAATAATTTAAAAATACAACTTATTTATTGAAAGTGACTCAAATTTTTCGGGACTCTCGAATTTGTAGATGAAAAATATTTTTTGAAATGTTTTCCTGTGTTCCCCGGTCATTAATGTAAGTACCAATTCGTTTATTTTTGGAGTTTACATAACGTGACACCTGTATTTTATTCGATTTGTATACAAATTCTAGAGTGTCGTGAAGAAAATTTCGTATTTAATCGTTTCTGTAGTTGACTACGAGTAGAATTGATTTTATTTAAACTTAGCATTAGGAGTTTTATGTGAAGATTTCCCTTTAGATTAGTTACGATATTTACCGCTATATCTAATGTAAAAAATGTTATGAATTGTTTTTTCTACAATATCATATTCAAAATCTCGCGAAACTGGTATACCAATGTTAACACTTCTTTCCTAATTCTTCGCGGCTAAGTCTCCTTCACTGTGCTATTCTGTGGAGTTATTGATCGATCGTACGTAAGTACATTCGCTTACACATTTAACTATTAATATAAACAATTTATTTTATCACAAAACAGCAGGGGAATGGTGTATATTGAAGTTTATATGCTTTCTGTCATATTACATGGTTTCGTTATAATTAACACTATTGTTGTATCAATTCTGATAATAAATTTACTTTTTTGTATTTATCACAGTCTTTTTAATAAGACAAGTAGAGCCTTAAGTATAACAGCTTAAATTATAAGATTTTGGGCTAAAACTGTTACTTAGAGACAACAATAAGTTAACAATTTAATTACAATCAGATTACTCATAAACTAAATGGTCTGAAAAATAATAATTTTATTGTATAAATATTATTAAAATAATTCTCAACTTGTCAATCAACTCGGATTTGTATACGTTAAATATTATACTTACACATTTTTTCATCTATATTAATGTAATTTCTAATAATTACATATATTCAAATCGAAAATAACTAATTATTATCTTTGTTGATAATTTATAAAAATAATAGCTTGGGCTTAAATAACTTATGGTGGAGTGCAGTGTGGTCTTACACCATGATAGTTAATTTTGTATTGCTAATTATGACCTTATAATGTTCTCACATCAGGTTTCTGTTGTAACTGTCATACTCAGCTGTTAAATGTGTAAACAGGTGGTTTCAATGTTTAGTCACTTCAATGAAATAAAAATAATACTTCAATAATATTTTGATTTTGAGTATTTTTAGCTAATTGAGTCAAGACTGCATAAACCAATTGCTTTAACTGCTGCGATTTTCAAATACCTCTCTTTTGATGATTTTGATCAATACTCTAAAAAGTTGGCGGTGTGAAATCAATTGAACCATCTAGCATCACCATTATACAGGAAGAATAAATAAATAATTCATAAATACATATTACTCACAGTCTGGTTAAAATTCACAGTATTCAGTGAACTCTGCATTCCCCTATGGCAATTCCATTTAAAAATATTGCTATAAATAAAGCAATAGTTTGTAGTACTTGATATACATTTTTTTAAATTGTTATCATTGTTTTACTATTTCCTTGCTGAATGTAGTTCATAAATCCATGTAAATCCTAGATGCTTTATCCATACTATTGCAACAAGATAAGTGTTTTTACATATCATTCCGGCGCAATTATGTTTGCTCCTTACACATAAGTGTATAGTTGTAACATTGGCAAAAATATTAATCTTGAACTCTTGTCTATTATTAGCTTGTGCCATTTGAATTGACTTGGCAACGTTTCTATGAATGTGCCTCAAAATGTGTTAAGCAGCCCACATAAAATAGCAAAGATTTTAAATGTATTTTTCATTGTTTACTAATACGCTAACAATTTATGTTTCATTATATTTTTGTTAGATAAATATGTAGTCAAACTTCAAAATATGAATTGTTTTCAAACAAGACGGAAGTTTTTGGAATAGAAGTGTGTCATATTTAATACCAGATGGTCCAAATGTGAACATGGGACCAAATCAGAAACCATACCTCTTTCATTTGATCATAAAGTGTTGTTACTTCTAACTTTATAAAAGATCCCTTAGGACAACAACTTAGTACAAGGTCTAACTTTCTTTCAGATCTAAATAGATCAGTGCAAATACTATAGCTAAAAGGGAGAGATTAGTGTGACCACTTTTATACCACTTTGGATTTTAACACCTTCTGAGAGACATGGTGATAATACATCGCGTCTATAAAGCGACATGCATGTTTATTAATTGAGCCATTGAAGTCGGACTTGAGACACTGCTAATCTTTTTTGCAAAGACCTTCACTTCGACATTAATACCACGTGTTTACATGTTTGTGGCCGTCAGCTGATCGGAGTGTGAGAGCTCTGTTCAGTTCAACAAACGCCTGTACATTGTCTTTTAAATTGCGAATTCTCCGCTAACGACGAAGTGTAGTTGCTCAGGTTCTAAGCATTAGTATTCTAGTCCTGTGCGTAATGCCATTTCATGACGTCAATAAAAATATACTTTCGAAATCGTCATCAGTCAAAAGGTGTTTGAACTGTTTGTAATTTGGATGCGGCGATCTTAAAAATACACAAATTTTTGCGTCACGCCATTCCTGTCTCCGCGAAGGGCATCGGTCTCCCCTCTGAGAGGGACTTAGGCTACCGCGCTGGCAAAACGTGAAGACACCAGTTTTAGCCTTGTAGTAGGTATTATCGGTGCAGTTTTTATTTGAAGTGTGTGTAGTTTTCTCCACAATCGCATAAGTGTAGTGAGATTTACGCGAGGCGTTACAAGTTATTCCTTTGAAGTAGAAACGAGCGTCTGACTTTCATAACCCTGTCTGTACCTTCAACTTAATTGACGTCTGTGGATCACTGACCTATTTTCCACTCCTGACCTATTTAAGCTTTATTGTAGACGCTATGAGCAAATAGCACTGCGATGGGTATTACGTAAAAGATGGAAGTGGAGTCAGGATTAGGCGGTGTTAGAATGATGCGTAATTACTAAAAACAAATTAAGTTAGGCGTATTCGTTGAAAAACTGTTCACAAGAAGTAATTTGATGCACAGTATTTGTTTTGAAATACTACCATGCACCGTCTGCAAAAAGCGTTATAGCTACCGTAGAGGTAATTTACTGGAGAGAGGAGTGAATCCACCGAGCGTTCTCGTTATAAAGGAATTTCAAGTTCGCAATAAAAATTATTTTGGCGTCAAGACACGGTCGTTGCCCGCAATACGTGTGCGGTCATTACGCGTCTAAAACACTCTATCATTGTCTTTCACATCACAGAGAGCGGGTTTTTAACATGATTCTAGTAGATGATTCTGTTCCAAACTAAATTGCGTTTGTTAATTTACGCTTTAACTGGGTTCTTCCCGCGACACTGTACTCGTACGTGTGGATCTAAACACCTATAATAATAATTTATGTGACTGGGTTGACGCAATTTGATGACCGTCCTCTTTAATATACGGGATAAATTCATGGTTCTTTCGTAACAGAATTGGAAATGCAGATCACCCGATATTAGAAGTCATTGCCGCACAAATAAATTGCAATTGACTTTAAAAAGGTTGTTGTCCGATTTGAAGCCGATCATATCTTATTATCTTCTGTGGGATAATTTGGTACGTCTCTCTAACATAATTATAAACAATAAAAAGTTTACGTTCATAATAGGTGCGGATGACGCGGCGTCAATCGCAACCGCGAATTCCATTCGACCGGAGAGAGATCATAAAGGAATGTTCAAATCGGAAATTAGTTGAGCTATCCCGAATACATGTAATTTTACGTGTAAACTCTTGGAATGGTATGACAGTAAATGAATATGGGTAGGTACACTTGAATGTTGACGAATCTTACATGGTTAAATTCCGGAGGCATCAATACCGCTCATATTTCAGCTTTAAACCAAGTGCTGTGGTTTTTTCGAAGAAGGAGAACGTTTCAGGGAAAGATTTCATTCGTATCGGGTAGTTCTTAGGGGTGGGAATGCATGTGTGATCTCAAATAGGACTTTAATCTTATCTTGGGTTACTTATAGATCTCGTGGATGGGATGTTTGTTTACTGCCCCTGTACTAAAACACAAGTAATGAGGAAAACAGCGTAGTGATAGCTAACCCTATGTTAGCACTTCCACACAGTTTTACAAGGGTAAATATCCGAAGGACATAATGTAATGACCGGCATCAAACATTACGTTTTATTGCGTGTTTCTATGTAAGTTAATTCGAAACAACGTTTTTATTTTGTCCATTACCTAATGCATTTGATCAATGATAATGTTTATAAAACGTACAATGGTACGAAGTGCCCTACCTAAGTACACCTTACTCAAAGTAATCTGTAATCATATGATAGCCAATATACGAAATTGCCCATTTTTATCATGCATGGAATGACTAACGCGATAAATATATAGCATACGATATCTATGTAGATATCAAAGCAAAATAGTATTTGTTTTGTTTTAGGATACACTATTGAGCTATTTTAAAGAGTTTTTTAATATATCGTAAGTAGTATAAAGATAGGAGACCCCGATCCAACAAAAAGTAAATGGGTTGATGATTTTAATTATAACGATAACGTGAGAAGAAATGATAAAGGCTTCTACACTCACAGCCCCACACTAGGACTTTCCCCTGTGACGTCGGTAACATGGAAACATACAAAGACAAATACACAAACATCCAGACCTAGAACAGAAATCTAAATTCATCATGCATATTACTGTTGGGCCGGTAATCGAACCCAGAACCGAAACCGCCTGGGTTTCGGTTCTGGGTTCGATATGGTGACCGATTTGCACGCGCGTCGCCCACGACACTCCAAATGATATAGCCATACAGGGATATCTCTTCTAGTTGTGAGCTTAAAGTATCTACTGAATAAAGTAATGGGGTGTTTACATGCGGCCGTATTCGGCTCTAGTAATACAAAGTAAGACGAGACATAGGAAAGGTAAACTAAAGTCGAAATGATGCTTCGTACGCTTGTGGCGGCTTTATCACCATACCTATATGCTTTATAGCAGCAGTACCGTATCTTTTTGAAGTTGGTGTTTGTTACTTTTTGTCTGAAGGTCATATCATGGCCGGTGATCTTGACATTCGTAGGTAGGAAGTATTTAAGTTCTGAAGGTACCTACGTTCCTGAGAGCTACCTATATATTTATAAGTAGGAATTGGAAGTTCGTTACAAATGCTCCTGGGCGGCAGTAACCACTTAACGTAAGACGGATTGCATGCTCGTTTGCTACTTTCATTACATAAAAAGGCCAGTGTCGCAATTACACGGTTGAGAGGACGTTAGACAGGTCAGGATTGTACGAGACACCGCCATGACGTCAGATCTTAAATCATGCTCGGTTGCTCTATCGCCATGTCAGTTTAATCAATCATCGGATGTACGTGGAAAGGTATCACACTGTTTTGACCATGACTGGCAAATTTGAATTTCGGTAATAATAATCGAGTCACCACACAGGTTCTGAAGGATGACACGGAACAACATCGTGAGATTTAGCTATTTCATGTGGTCATTATGAATATTTTTTAGGATTCGCAAATCATGACGATGTTCGTTTTACTTAAGATACCTACACGATAATAGTTGTCCAAAGTTTCTCCGTAAAAAGCAATAGTCATTGTCTTGTTATGAAGTCAAAAAATCTTAATTGGCGTTAACTAATAGCCTAATCTAAAGCAGACGGCCTATTAAAAAGGTAATCATCCTCGCTCATTAACATAAGCTACACCAGTAGAGTCGCCATTGTAACGCCAGCGTCGAAGTAGAGTTCTTCCAGTTTTAAAAAGAACATCTATAGCGCATCATGCTGTCTCCTTGTTACTGGGAAATCCCTCAATAGTCATGAGAACAACCATTATTAGTCGCGGTCAAGGCTAACATCACTCAAATATTTCAGTTATCTTGCTACGATTACTCATCTATATTGCGTTCATGATGTTAAAGCCGGTACTTCCTTACAGGAAAGTTATTTTGGGGGAATACGAATAACAATAACGGTTCGATGTAAAATTAATTTTATAC
This sequence comes from Urbanus proteus proteus, assembly GCA_018251915.1. Taxonomy (NCBI): domain Eukaryota; kingdom Metazoa; phylum Arthropoda; class Insecta; order Lepidoptera; family Hesperiidae; genus Urbanus; species Urbanus proteus. The sequence continues at coordinate 7,416 of DWPV01000209.1, forward strand.
GAAGTTGTGCAAATAATGCCGCGCTACAATTACTCTGATGTTCTTGTTTCTGAGTTCTCGTGATAATTTAGGTAAAGTTTTTAAGATCTTGAGCAGGAATGGTCCGAATTTGCAAGTCTTGAATTCCTCCTGATTTCTTGGATGTAATTATGTACCGTTAGTACCGCACTGAGTAATAACACGATAAGGGCAAAATTAAAAGAACTTTCATTCAACATCGTGTACCGCGAATGTGACTTACGTTGTAATTAGAGTCGCGATCTCATTAGAGCGAAGCATTCTCAACCAGTCTCTTACGATAATGTATTTTCGCGATCCCATTCCGTCAAAACATTTACTTCGCGAGCGTGGTCGGAAGACCTCGAAAATCTAATCGCTCCGTCAAGGTCGCACCGTTATGTAATTGCCAAACGTAATTGGAACTATTGGTGACGTCATTGCAATACTTCGGAATTGGATAAAAGTATTAGTAGTTAAACCAGGTTTTAGTCGCGTTGCGTCTAAATCGGTTGTGTTAACGGCGTTGATTTTTAAAATAGTCGTAGTGCCTAGTAAAGCACCATCGTGACTGGGTAATGCTCTGGGTAAGCTGCCATCAACCATCAGCGGCCATTAACGATTTCGGGGTCGAGGGGGTTCAAGTCTTCCCCTAAATCCATTTTCAGTGTGTCTTCGGCTACCTTATTACTGTTTATTTTTACTTTTAAAATATTTTTCAATAATCTTACAACAATTAAACTATACTAAAACTTACTCATTATAATATGTAATTATGTATGTACAGAGAAACGTATTATTTACTGTAAAGTGTAAATATCTAGAGTATTCACAGCGAATGTGCTAACAAATTGGCAATACTGCTGATGAAAATGATGACGAAAAATCGTGAGCAATTCCATTGTCACCTGTAAACCTAGTGACTAATACTGTTACTAACTGCTGATGATAAGTCATGCCTATTTCGCTGACTTCATTAATCAACTGTTTATCGTGGTTTAATCGTTTCGTACTTCTATTGTAATTATTTTTAAATGCACATAGTTTTCTTATAATTACTGGATGCGATGATTAAATGAAATGGGATCGAAATATATTTCAATAAGATTTGAATAGGTATAATCAGAGTATTTTAAAACTTTTGTTCTAAAACGCATGAGATGAAGCTATCAAGACTAAACACGGCGAAAACATCTTGTTTCGGTTAGGTATTGCTATGGCTAGCATCTGGTATTCCAAATCCATGATACGAACTCTATACTGTACCTATTTAAACATAATATTATAACAGCGTGATCGACGTTACTCCAATATTCCCACGGAACAATAAAACAGTTTTACTGATCATTAGAGTGGTAATTATTAAAATTATCTTTTCTTCCGACCTTAGTTAAAAACTTAGTTGAAAGTTGTAAGGTAAGTAGGTACACAACATATTAACTAAAGTAAAATATCTTAATCTTTCGGGAGGAAAGATATCTAAAACGAGTACCTTCAAGAAATTAGAGTCCGTGAACAAAAAAACATAAAATAACGTGTAGTATATATTAAATAGGTAAGATGAGTTTTCGCCGAAAACATCATTACAGTAATGAAATCAATACGTCTATGTACTGATAAATATTTAAGCTCATGGCCCCTCCCATGGCATGTCATGAAACACTTGTTAATTCTAACAAATTACTACATCGCCGTAAATAAAACACCTCGTTGCGGGAAACTGTTATTAACGCAACACCGAATTACTGGACTTACGAATACCAGTTCATTAGTTCAACAAGGTTGGTTTAATATACAGACCAAAAAAATAAATATAGTATTTTTTTATATTATGGAGGTACAAACGAGCACGCAACATACCTGATGTATTCAACCCCAGATAAGATCATAGTTCGACCTGAGGTTGGCCACAGATGCGTTGCTTCCCCTGAGGACAAAGTTGAAACCCCCTAAATTAGTATATCTTCCTTACCACACCCTTGAAACCCAAACACAGCAGCGGTGACGTTGCCGCAACACGAGATTCTTTCGCCTTTCATGATTTACCACCTTATTCGCGTCTTTGAGATTAGATTCTCGAACAAAATATTAAAGATTTGAGGCATAGGTAGTATAGGTACCACTTCCGCCTATTTTTGTTCATCGATATTTACGATATCTAACATGGGAGTCATAAGTACATGTTCTAAGGTAATTAATGGACGTCGACTTTTTATTATGGTCAAGAGTTGGATATGAGACAGTATGGTTTGTACACGATGACGTTGAATGAAAATAACGGACTCGGATTGATTTCCATCTTCAGATATTATACCACCATTGGTGTGATTACATTTTGTTTCAATCTGTTCTACGTAATGATTACGCTCTACATTTTCTCTACTTTACAGATGAGGATTGTGCCAAAATTAGGGCATAATCAGAAGGAGTTCAACGTGAATCTAATTTCGTTACTGGGTCAAATAAACGACAAAGATTACCTAGTAATAATGAACTAAGAATTATTTGAAATAGGTACTCTCCTTATTAAGTTTTAAAAAGCCTGACGACATTGTTTCTAAGCGATTGTATATATCTAACGTGTTGAAATATTTCAGAGTAAAATCTTTTAATAACATTTTACACGAGGTTTATTGTGAGTCTGATTTGTGTCATTGGACGCGGTCAATTATATTCAAAAGTTGAATTCAGAAATTAGTATCATATGGGTTAGTCTATTTTTTTTCTTTCGAAACCCTATTTATTGCTTTCTCTTGCTCAATTTCACTTTTAGTTTTGAATGACGTCATAAATTTAGGTACAAGTACTAGCACAATAATTTCTTCTGACGTAGTCTCTATGGTATCGATTATACCTACGTGAAGACTGTCATATGATGACTATTCCATGATATATAAGACACGCGTAATGTTTGTCTACAACGTTATCATATAACATCTAATCATATTAGGTGATATGAAACGTAAAGATATCTTACTATAACTCAAGATATACATCAAATTATTATTACTTATTCGCATATTGTTGATTAACTATTATTTTTACTTTAGTTACTTAAGTGTTCTTATCCTTAGTTGATTCATCTAATTTAATCTTATTTCCATTTCAGATTGTTTATCCCTATATATAAATTATAGAATGTCAATAACCCAGTTTAGCCGACTTTAACCGAAGATGCTTCACATTTTCACTTACAAATATTTTCATAATAGCATGCGATAAAAAGCTGGGACCTAAAGCTATTTCAAGCCATTGGTTAATCTGACTTACTGACATATTTAAATCCACATAAATCAGAATTAGCACAGCATTTTAACAGATGAACAAACAAATGCGTAATTGGTGAAGCGCATTATAATGTTATCTGAATTGAATGTTATCGATTGATGAATTGTTACATACGTATTGTATTGTGATTAATAAATCCAACTGCAAGTAATACACGGATTAAATCGCAGATAGAGAAGCTATCGCACCTGTGGATGCAAACTGATTACGTTCATTCACTGCATCCGTGACTTATAATTCTGACGCACGCTGACTGTAGTTATGTGGTATGATTTTGAGTAAAGTGATAAGAGGAATCAATCGTGGGTTTTCTTTGACCGAATTGCTCGATTGGTTTCACCACCGTTGTGGTTTGTTCTCATAATCGTATTAATAACTAGGAATACCTACCAGGATATTAGGTTTTATTTTAATACGTGTAATCGTATTTTAAGAGGGTTACCTCAGACACGTTATTACACTTGACGTTTATCATTGCCTTTTTTAAGAACTACCTTTACCTACCATAACCCTTTAACCTAAAACAAGGCTATCGGTGGCTTTCTTTGGTGCCATCAGAGTCGGACTGTGAAAAGTTTAAACTACAACTCTTGTTCTTTAAATTCTTTAATAAGCTTCCGTAAAAATAAGCTTTTCATTATAAACCTGTCAATACTAAACAATGACGTATGTGCGTCTAATGATTCTGCTAGCAGAAAGAACTCTGTGCACAATATTTGAAGAATCTGGCCATCTAATAACATCTTCCATTTTTTTCTCTGCACGACAAACACCAGGTTGGGTCACTGCCAGGTTTTCTTTTTAACAAAAACGGCACGTTATGCGTACGTAGGGGGAAATATCTGCATTGTTGACGCAAAACATCACTATCATACAGATATTTGACCGCGTCATAATTGAATGTTATCGTTTCTTTAATATCGCAGACGTTATCAGATAATTTAATTTTAATCAACCTTGTACCCACTGTACATCACTGTTTACTTTTGTTTATTTATGTTACTAGCTTTCTGTTTACGGCTTTTCCTGCAAGTGTAACGCATCATGTACGGCGATTACGAAATAATCTTTTCAACTTTATTTCGTCTGATTAATATTTGTTTATTTATTCAAACTTTATTGAATCCATTATATTGTGGTACAAAATGCGTGCTTGATGCTGAGAAGCATTTTCTTCCAGCCAATCTTTGGGTAGCGAAGAAAATGACAATGTTACCTGTTACAATGAAACAAAATTGAAAACTGAAAGTTTCATGTATGTATTTTCAGTGCAAACATCGTATAGATAAGATGTAACATGAATAGTATTGATGCGTCAAACTAAGAATAATAAATAATTAAATAAGAACATCAGTAGCAATGTGCTACTTATTAACTCAGATTTAAATTGTTTGGACAAAATTCAAAGCGTTTGTAATTTTTGCAAACAGTGCGCGAGTAAGCGATAACAACAACAACACCTGACTGTAGGTATTTCACTACTACGCGCTAATTCAGTCGCCATGTGAAATGCATTATACGCTATGATATCTATATTTGTGCTACAAACAGTTGCTGGGGCATAAAATAAGTAGTTATTCCTTCTGGTGGAGATTGTTTCAAACCTCCACCAGTTATGGGGAGAGATTCTAACGTAAATGTGAGAAAAGTTGCAGATGATAGATGTACTCCTTGATCTTAAAAGGCCATTGTACCCCCGGATTGTCATTAAATTGACAATAGTTCTGCACTTTCTCACAGATTTGTAACAGCTTTGCGGAAAATTTTGGAACGCCTTATATAAGTGAATTTTTTACCCCAATAATCACGAAACGTCGAAATATATAACCAGCTGGAAAAAAATAGTTTTCGATACTCATTTTAGAGAATATTGGTATAATCATTTGCTTCGGTTAAATATTCATATGAATGTACTTACACGTAGGTATGTCTTTGTTACAGATGTTGCACAAACGCTATAGGCCCGAATCGGGCTCTAGCGTTCGCGCTAACGAAATGCCCAGCGTTCCTAGAGCCCTCAATGCCCCAATGCCGGGAGTACCACGAGGTAACCGGCAATATCATCTGCCCCAATATGGTGAGAGGTATAGACCATTTGAGGGACCCACGGCTTAATAAGGTAAGTTTTGTTTTGTTTCATTTTACGGTAAAACATCTCCAAAGGGAGAACTATCCTAAATATATGATTAAAACAACATTAAAGGCACCATGTCTGTAAATCCGCATTTTACCCTGTTATGTATTATGGGTTTATCCTTCATATTCTGGCCAAGGGATTATAATGTCTTGATGATGATGCAGACAGAGGGTTGAAATAAAAGAGAAAGACGAATATCTTTTTAAAATGGTCGGCCAGTTATGAGATCTTTGTTTTATTCTTTTATTTAGATGTTTTGTGCTAATTTAAATGCTTTATGAAATATCGTGGCTTAGAATATTAACTGTAAGAAGTTATCTTTTAATCTACGAAGAAATTGTTTATGAAATGTCTTAGTAAAATCTTGAACCAAAGTAAAGGGCAAGTCACGAAAACAATATTTGTTATCCGCAAGCGAAAACACGACTGAAATTGTTTTCATTCCATCTCAGATCATACCAAAGCTCAGGATTTATGAGAATAGCACAGTAGTGAAGTGCTGCTTGAAGTAAATTTACAATTATTTCCATTGAAAATGGTGGAATCCTTTGTATTAACGTAGACACCGAATGTAGCTTAACCTACTTTTAGTAAAAGGATCGTTACAATCGGCATAATAACTACTTTACGCATCTATCGAAATGTAACTTTGATAGAACTATTTGATGAAACCACTGTCAGCCCAGTATGGGAAGGTTTAGTCCTGTAGTTAAATGCTCTAGACTGATACAAGGATAGATCTATTTATACGTTAGTGATTGCTTGTCTTTATGCTTCTTCATTAACATAAATATATTTTTAGGGTCTCGCATTTACATTAGAAGAACGCCAAGCCCTCGGCATTCATGGTCTGTTAGCGGCAAAGTTTAAGTCCCAGGAAGAGCAACTGGACATCTGCAGGATATCCGTGGATAGATACGAGGATAATCTGAACAAGTACCTCTACCTCGTCGAGTTACAGGTGACTAAACAAGATAAAGGTATCATTGATTGATGAATTACTGCTTGTAATTGTATTGGAACGGATTGTAATATGGGTTGCATGTGGCTGAATTTTCTGCTATCGCTCGAGTGAGTGGAATTAACAGTAATGCCCAGTGTAAAAAGGTTATAAACCCCTGCTCCATGAAGTTGGGACTCCGCGGTAATATAAACATTTGGAATACAAACGAAATGTATCATGGCATGTATGAGTGAACTTATATCGAAACGATTTATTATTAACTTTTATGTGGCTTGTGCACGGTCATGCTTTACGAATTGCGAAGTATTTAATAAATTTATTTATCATTTTATGTAATATCCCTATCCTTATTAATTCAAATAGAGTTGATACCAATACTTCACTCTATATGATAATTAATATCCTATTTTACGTTACGTAGAAACTCATTAGTAAATACCTTATTAACTTCCTTAACTCACTTTTTATAAACAAGTTTTAGTTGCCAGTGTATGTTCTATAAATATTTTATTACTAGTTACCATTTTATGACATTTCCGTTAAACCGCTGAATCATTTCATTGCATAATCTTTAGCGAGATATTTGCAATAATATTTACAGTTTGATTGTTTTTTTGCAGGACAGAAATGAGAAGTTGTTCTTCAGACTTTTGTCTGAAAACATAGAAAAGTACCTGCCAATTGTGTACACACCTACGGTAGGCCTCGCCTGCCAGAGATTCGGGCTCATTTACAGGAGGCCTAGAGGTCTCTTTATAACAATAAACGACAAGGGCCACATATTCAACATCCTCAAAAATTGGTAAGCATTTTAATGTTAAGCCTTTATCACACACACACGGATTTAATCACGGACTTACAACATTTTAATAGAATGGCGATAAAGCCGGAAAAAGGACTTAGTGATGTCCTCTGATGCATACAATATGAATGACAACACAAATAAATATAATTATTATATTAATTTCTCCATTGTGTAATACTGTGATATGAGTTGAGTCAGTGTTTGTTGATGTTGATTCAAGTGACATAAGCATCAAATAATATGTTAGACTGATTTGTGTAAAACACATCGAATTAAAATGTGTTTTTCCGCATAATAGGATAATCCGGAGTTAATCTTTCAATTGCATGCACAAGCTTAATAATCCATGTAGGCATAGGAAAATGATCAGGTTTTTTTACATTGACTCAAATGTACGTATTTATCCTGTGTCCTTGTCACATCTGTCTCGAGAAAATTCGAAGCCTCTTCGGGCAGAACTCTTGCATACTGCTTGCGTAGTTGCAATATTAATCTAGGGTTATCAAGATGATTCAATCAGAGACATACCTACAACCGTCTTTTAAAACAGTTTTTGGGTTTCGTTGAATTCGTGTAGTTGCGTTGCGAAAAGCGTGGTCCTTAGAAGTAGCAACGTATCTGTAAAAGATAAAACTCCTGTACTATATCAAGTTGTTTTTTTTTTAATATTTAAGCCTAAAGATAAGGCAGACGTGTTACCTGATGGAAAGTAGTCTCCGTCGCCTATGGACATTTGCCAATACCAGAGGAGCCGCCAATGCATCACCGGCTTAATTTGAAGTGGATGTGTGGTTACGGATATTGTACGATATTTTCCATCATAGAGAATTGTTTTTCAATTGTAGTCACTTCTCAATAAAGGAAAAACAAAATTAAAATCGCGGTGACCCTTACAATTTCACGGGTCACATTTGTTTTTCTTTTGTTCGCCTCGTGTCTGGTCACTTTTTTCTCTATTTTTATTATGGGAGAAAGGAGGCCCGTGTTCACAAGTAGGACACTAATTAGGCAAACTGGATGATTGGCAAACAACCCTTTTTTCGTAAAAGTAGTACAAAAAGTTCTAGGGTTGACTTTACACATTTATTCATCAAGGTTTATTCCACTTTGGTTGGTTATACCGTTTGTGATTATTGATATGTCCTATCAATGAAACATCTGCGTCATATACGTGAAATGCGATATTCCAATATTTCCAATGAAAACGTCAATTGGTACGTGAAAGGCGCACGCGCTTTTTACGTGAACGATAAAAGTGATTGTTTTACGCAGAAGCTATTGACAGCATTGATTGATTGTTTTATAGATGTACGAAAATGATAATTTTAAATTGCTTGCAATTATACTTGGTGATACTAAAGTTTGAGCAGTAGCCATTTCTTTTACAAGTTTGGTAAAGCCTTTGTAGTTCGGGTGTTTGTTTTTAGTTTGAAGTATATGCTAAGAATTATATATAGACAATTTATTTTACAATATCTCTATAGCAACCGCACAGTTTTAACGGCTTAGATTACGGGGGCTCTGATTACAGTGTCTTAATTTGTACGACCCCTAATTAGTCATGTTAATAGTTGACTAAAATTATTTTTGTAAACCTATAGATACTATGTCAAGCGATATCATTCAGTAACATTCGATCGAATTTTTCGAAATGATCGCGATTGATAATACAAAGTCTACTATACTAGCTTGCACCGAAGAGAATTTCCCAGTAAATTTCAAGACACGTCATACGATAAGTCAACTCAAGAAACGATAACTCATAAATTCTCCTTTATTATGTTTGTATGCATTTATAGCTCCACTTCACTTTTCCTGACATACACGTTTATGCATACAAAGTTAACGGTTTGTATTGAACAACTTGTTTCTATCAGCATTCTACAGGGAAATAATCTACCTAGGATAATGGAGCTTATAATTATACAAGTGACTAATTTAAATGATAAACTGAAAACGGCGAAGAAACAAGTTTGTGAAGGTCCAGGAAACAAATAATATGTTTAAGTTAAATTGAAAAAAGAAGCTAAAACTCTACGGTGTCTATTTCTAATTACCTTGCGTGTGCGCAAAATAAAATGTTTGTTACATATTCATCAAAAGAGTAATTAATAGTTTCAGTTGTAACGGTGCGGAATTGCATAGCAAGTTTACGTACAATGAAACTATTATGGTTGCCCGCACATTGCGGTAAATAATTTGCAAGGGGAATTTCATTCTGTTTGATATAGAATTGTGTATTTCGTTCCGGTGCTAAGTATATTTTACACTCTGTAGAAATATTTGAAACCGTGCACTATAAATTTCTACCTATTTCTACGAGCTCGATAAATGTACAACATATGTTTACATGCAATAGTTGGCTGTTTTTGGTTTTGTTTTGTTACTAAACAAAACGTGCATTAGTATCTATACAATAAAATAAAATTGAAGTGTCTGTTTGATTTTAAAATAATTACTTTTTACTCAATGCATATGAAAGTATACACATTACCTATAACATTTTTTTGTCTGTCTGTTTGGCTGAAGTAATCGTCTAAACGGCTAGATCGATTTTTACGGGACTATCACTGGAAGGTAGCTGAAAGTCTAAGGCGTAACTTAGGCTACTTTAATTTCAGTTATGTATGTTTTAATATGTATTTCTTTTTAAACGCGGGTGAAACAGCGAGGTTCACCTAGTATAGAATAAAATAGATTTAGCAATGATTTAACTAAACATGTAAAATAGAAATATAAATAGCGGTGTTTCTATTTAAACGTACGATATGTTTATTAGTGTAATAGATTGTGGCCGGTAAAAGATTGAGTGTGAGCACGATTTGAATGAAGGATCATTCTCATTGTCTGCAAAATTATATAATTACAATGAACGACTGGGGGACGATAACGATCTCTATGCATGAGAGCACCTGGATCGCGCGTGACAACGATTTATGCGCTTTTAGCATTGATTTGGTACCTAATAAATAGACGCACATTCCTTTGGATTACACTTGGGTTATTAAATTGACGATACCGATACGATGGGCGAAGTAAAGATTTTAGATTAAGGGGAAGAAGGGAGAGGATGAACCTTTTTCTCCCCCTTGAATAGTCGTCCAGTTTAGTGAAGTTCATGAAAAATGTCCAATGAAGATTTATTTTTATACCAATCAAAATAGTATTTTTGGTGCTATTTTGGAATTATATTATATGATATTTAGCAGAGATGTGAAGCTGTTTATTTGTTGCTTTGTTACTTTTTTCTAACTATACATTCAATTTTTGTTTATGTTACCCGTGTTATAGATACTGATAATCGTATATAAATACTGATATACTCATAAATGTATATAGATCATAATATTACGTTGTTCAAACAAATAATAATCATACATTTATTTTTGTTTTAGGCCAGAACCTGACGTAAGAGCTATAGTGTTCACGGACGGTGAACGAATCCTCGGTTTGGGTGACTTGGGAGCTTACGGGATGGGTATTCCTGTGGGCAAGCTGTCTCTATACACGGCGTTAGCGGGGATCAAGCCTCACCAGTGCCTTCCCATTACGTTAGACGTTGGAACTGATAATCAGGTAATATTTTTTTGATGTATAAACGTTTACACTTGAGAGTGTCGGAGACCCATTACAAGCAGAAGGGGATAAGTTGATTAATAGGTACTCATATTTAACACTGCATTCAAGAGACGGGTCAATGTTGATAGCTTTTAAAGTGGTTCTTAATGGTTTGAGTACGCTGGTTCTACCGCCTCACCTATTTCTTATAGTGGCAGTGGGCGGTACTAACAATTTAAAATGTGATGAAGTTTAATTCATTTGGTTTGATCTTTTATTAGAAAATGAGTAATTTGAACGAACTTGACGCAATTTCTGGTTCAATTTTTAGCCTAATGGTAAAAATAATGCATTCCAACGACACAATACTTAATTACTTAAATTAATAACTTGTTTTTTTAAATACATAACATATTGTTGTTTTGCTACAAAGATTAAATCTTTCAATATTTAAATTTTATAATTAGATTAAGGTAAGGTAAGTAATAACGGATTAAGTACTTAAACCTGTACAAATAATGGATTAGCAGGTGCTCAACTTATCTATGTAGTATTGTACGCTTGAGACAGCTTATCATTATATTGATTACTTACTAACAGTTTTATCAAATTTAACATAAGATAAGTACATATAGAGTTAAAATTTTAAACCGCGTATTGATCTTTATTCGGTTTTGGCTCCAAATATTTCATATTGACATTTGCATAGAGGCATTCTAACTTAGGTCAAGGTTACACTACCGCATTTAGCTATTGAAAGCGATTGTTAAAGCGCAGCTCGGGTAAATATAATAGTTAAGCGGTAAAGTAAAGCAGTTTAACTTTAAATATTAATGCCAGCAAGTTTCTATTTGGCCTGAACCTCTAAGGTCATAAGAAAATATTCTTGTAAGCTGAACTAAGTACATATATATGGTTAGACTGAAAGAACTTCATAACTTTCTTACCTTTTACCAGCTTTATTTTAATGTCTGATCTAGCATAATAGATGTGTAAGGCAGACGTACTCATATGAAATTCTTATTAGGCGCTTAAGGGTAAAACAGGATCAAAAATATTATCGAATGCAATGCATCTCATTTAAACTTGATGAGCTATTTTAGGTGTTAGGTTATCCATATTTTATGTTTTACTTATGCTAAAAATGTATTAGGTATTCATTTCCTTTCATTCATTCATTTCTTTCATTTCATTCAATTCATTCATTCATTCATTTTTAGCATATATGTATAAAACTTATTTATATAAAACTTTTAGTATTTAAGTAATTTTATTCTTACAAATATTAAAACGTATTTTATTCCCAGGATCTATTAGAAGACCCGCTCTACATCGGTCTGAGGCAGAAGAGGGTGCGAGGAAAGGAATACGACGAGTTCATAGATGAATTCATGGAGGCATGTGTTCAGAGATACGGCCAGAATACGCTTTTACAAGTGAGTTGGTAACACTATGTAACATGGTTACACTGTTGTTTCTTTATATTATTTTTTTATTTTGATATTACCCATCATTACTATTAGATATTAGAACATTAATTTATTTTAATTTGTTTGAAGACCAAGCATTGCGGTCACCTACGTTCTATATACCTAATGTAATCAATTAAATTGACTCATGTCGTCGAAATCTCCTGTAGCAATTCATGGAATTTTACATTAAATATATCTGCAACCAAATAATATTTCATGCGTATACATTAAATTTGTCCTATAAACATTTGTTGCCAGGAATTACTCCCGGGGCAGTAGTAAATGCCCTACGTTTTCCTCATTCGGGACACATAAATAAAAAATTTTAATCAACACGTATAGTAACATTGTATAAGTATTTTGTTATAGCTTCCATTGAATAAAAAAAATTTAACCGTAATATTACGATTTGTTTTGAATTGGCTACAATGGTACACAATGGTCTATTTTGTGTTTTATTCCGCTTTGTACTTTATAATTATTCGGAATTAAGATTTCTTTAAAAATACGCCTTTAAATTAAAAATTTTGCAAGCGCATTTATCGAGGATAATGTACTAAACATAGTAGGCAGTAAGGTCATTTCGACAATATCGATATCCAATCATGAGGAACAAAGTTTGATACTAGGAAGAGGAAAAATGTATAAACATTGTAGTTAGTAATCCTAATGCAATCATATTATTGGTAATGTTTTCCGCAATTCTAAGTAGTTTTATCCTCATAGATTGGTTCAATTTTCTAAAAGCAATTTTCACATCATGTCACGCGAATAAAAATAAATGATGTCTCAGTGTCAGCGCGGTGGGAAGTGCTTTTTATTGTATTGAATAGAATTCATACAGATATACATACTAACAAACTAATAGTTATTTTTTTATACAAAATTGAGGATGTCTGAATAAAGGATTCAGAATCGATTCAGCTTATGAAATGGTTAGCTTATAATTGGTAAAATGAAAAAAATCCAATTTCCTCATACATGGTTTTTCATATATACTAGGACTCTTATTTTCTAACCGACTTTCCAAAGAAAAAAAGGTCCATCTAAAGTCACATAGCAACACAATAAAGATATTGATTATTTTAGCTATCGGTAACAATAAAGATATGCGAAGTGAAATCACAACAAATCGCTTATCTTTGAAGTAATTGAAGTAATGACATAACGCATACCAGATAACATGGCTTCCTTTGTAGCTTATCACTACCCGTACCTATGTTGAGTGTTGTTATCTTATCTTGATAATTCTTCGATCACTTGTACTCAAACTCGTCATACTAAATGTTGACGTGTGATTTAAAGTTTATGCGACATTGTCCTGATTTGTCGTACTTTTTATGGCATACTAGCTAATCCCCGCGGTTTCACCCGCGTTGAAGAAGCCAAAACGCGTACATATTTAAACATAAGTACAACCCGACTTTCCCGTGACAGCGCGTGCATGCGGGTCAAGCGCGCGCTAATATTTTTTTCAAAAATTAAAGTATGTTACGCCTAAGACCCTCCGCTACCTTTCAGTGAAAGTCCCATCGAAATCTGTCAAGCCGTTTAGAAGATTACCAATTTTGTTATAGGTATCTTTCATAATTTATGCATTGAGCAAAAAAGTCATAGTCAGTTACTTCAATTTTGGATATTTGTATAGGAATAGTAAAAAAATATTAAAATATTCTGTGTACAGTAAATTATTGAGGATTCCAAATGATGTGAACAGTTGATATAATTGCGGAAGTCGATGATTTGTTTTCAGAAAAAACTAGTTTTAACTTGGCTAATGCACTGCTATTGTCCTTTAAGAGAAAGAGCTATTACGTAGTTTACGATTCATTGGATAATAGCTCACAATTTTTATTGTTCTTAGAGGAAATTACAACGCCGCATTGTTTTTGTGCTATATCGCTCATTTATATTATGTGTGTAGCGAATGTAAGTGACAACTTACAGAAAATACAAAGTAAATAAATAACTCAATTTACAGACACAGCGATGAAACATAAAATGCAATGATTATTATGGTTTACGTTATAATTATGTTTAAATGGTTATTCTTCTGTTACATTCCATGTTGCTATTCTATTATAACTTGCGTATGCGCTAATGTCTACGTTGGTTAATTAATATATATCTATGTTACGTTTTAAATAGCTTGTTCCGAATTGGATAATTACGAACTGTGAATTTTTTGCCTGTCTGCCTCGTAAGAGAAAATTATAGTGTCTTGGTCAATAAATTTTGTTACTAAATTTTAGAATAATAATGTTTTTCAAAGTATTAAAGAAAAAAATCCGTATAGAAATCCTTATCCTTTAGTTTGCCCTGTATAGTGTTTTCTAAAATTAAATATAAGTAACACTATCGGATTGCGCAATAATACAGGGTTTATTTTTTCTCCGAATGAACTCAATGAACACAATAGAATTTTTGAAAAATCTTAATATGCCATTTTAGTTTTCAGTTATTTTTTTATTATTATAGTTTCGGTTAGGCTATCTTCGGACACTTGAATAATCGAACCTGTAAATTTGGTAACCAATTATATGCGGCATGCTACACCTTTCAAACCAAACCACCTCTTTAATACATAGTTTTTTTTAAGTTACACCATAATATGTATAATGTTTATTGAAGTTCAGCGTTTTAAGAATAAATTTGGCCTCTTTCGTCCACAGTTCGAAGACTTCGCGCTCGGCAACGCTGGCCGTCTCCTCCACAAGTATCGCATGAAGTACTGTACGTTCAACGACGACATCCAAGGCACTGCCAGCGTGGCCGTGGCTGGCTTGATGGCGGCCGTACGGGTCACTAAGCGGAAACTTAGCGAAAACATCTATTTGTTCTTGGGAGCTGGATCTGTAAGTTGTATTGCAACACTTGTACTTTTAGACCTCATGTTGCTGAGTAATACAATAAAAATAGATAGAGAAAAAAATATGTTGAGAACCATAGTTATCTTCAAAGAGGCGCTATTAACTTCCCTTTTTTCTCCAAAGTCCTCAAAAATACGCTAAATACAGGCGCACTACCTAATATACGATTTTCTTCAAAAGTATCAACAAAGTCTGCATGTCGAATAACGATAATGTATCGTGAAGGAAGTAATAAAATATGTCAATATAGTATGTTTCATGGAATGAAAGAAATCAGTTTAGATTAAAAGTATACACACAGGTAGTATGTTAAACAATAAGGCAGCGCTGTTCTGGATGAGGCTTGGGTGTATAAGCATTTATTTGTACCTGGTTAGGTAGCTCTTCTACATATTATATTAATTTATTCTTAGACCTAGGGATAATTCCATCCCCTTGAAAGATTTTCCGCTACACTGTGAACAGTTCTGTAACAATTTTTATATCATTTTCAGGCCGCGAACGGCATAGCAAATTTTCCGCTACACTGTAAACAGTTTTGTAACAATTTATATATCATTTCCAGGCCGCGAACGGCATAGCAAACCTGACAGTGGCGGCCATGGTGGCGGACGGTCTAACAGAGAAGCAGGCCAGGGATCGAGTGTACATGTTCGATGTAGACGGCCTGCTGTCCACACGACGCGAGGGTGGTGTACCGGAACATGCTAAGGCCTGCGGCAAGGACATCGAGCCGGAGAAGGACTTTGAGGCCTGTGTTGCTAAGATCAAGCCTAGCTGTCTTATCGGTGAGTGGAATACTTATTACATCTCTTAAATCGGTAGCGATTATATTAGAGATGGCTCTTTGATACAGATGTAGAGAGATGTGTAAGCGATCTAAGCAGTTAGAAATGACTTATTGGGACATTTAAAAGAATACAATTGATAAAGATCGAGACTGTCAAAGAAGTTGGTAAAAGATTTCTGGATATGGTTTATAATAATACTAGCTGAGCCCCGCGGTTTCACTCGCGTTTAAAAAGTATATATATTGTGAATCTAAACCATTCTCAGATCCCCTTGAACACACACAAAAAATTTCATACATACAGTGACATACACACTCACAGAAGAATTATATATATAAAGATGTTATAGTAAAAGACGAAATTGTCGTTTTTTTTTTTATTTTGTACAAGGGTATCTTCTTGTTTGTATCAATCTGGCACTTTTGGCAACGTACCAGTATATTTAAAAAAAAAAGCATTTATAGTAAAATAGACATATTTCCTTAACCTAACAAATAATACTCTATTTAGTTAGGAATTAGTGTTGTTGTGAAATGTTCTGCTTTAACGTTCACACGAGGAAGTTTTTCTTTGCTATTATAATATTATGCAACTGTTATTGTTACTACTTGGAATACTGGTCTTATTGTTCTATACACTGAATTGTTTTTCATTATGCTAACAGAAATAACACACATATACGGTACATATTATTCTTTTGTCATAGTGAGTTATGGGGTTTATTATGCTATATTTATACAGATATAGAACATGTGTTAATTTATATTTACACATTTATTAAACCAGCTATTGCAAACCAGCTATTTCTCATGAAGAACAATTATAGTTATGTGTATATTTTTTTCATGTCTCATGATAAGTATGTCTTTGTGTACGGGATTATTATTAATTAATATAATTCAACATGCATATTAATATCTCAATTTTTTTTTAAATTGTGTGTGATATTTACTAATATTATAAAAGCACTTAAAATAAGTGCGAATTGTAGTGAATCTTAGGTTTGGAGAATCCTCTTTGGAGATGGTTTTATAAAAAATATGTTACAGCGAACATTTCATACTCTTCTTAATTGTGCTATACCGATTACTTAACACATATTTGTCATTAATTAAAAGTTACACATAATGGAGTTGATTAATTAATATATCTCTTCGTTCCAGGGTGTTCGACAGTCGGTGGAGCGTTCACAACGAACGTTCTGAAGCAAATGGCCAAGAACATTGAGCGTCCTGTCATTTTCGCATTGTCGAACCCGACCAGTAAGGCGGAGTGTACCGCACAGGCGGCGTATGATAACACTGATGTAAGTTGTATGTGCCTTGAGTATACTGAGAATCATAAAATGTTCATCCTTTCCAAGTATTTTGTGGACTGTAAGTAGAGATGTTAAGAAATATATGTCTAGTTCATCTGTTTATTTGTTTACAAATGGGCATCATATTACTTACCTCATACAATTATATTATTAAAATTTGCCAATATTTCAATCTGAAACACATTTTACAAATGTGGTTTTAATCATATTCTAATGCTTAATCTTATTCAAATAATGTAGTTAAAAAAATTAATTAAGTACTTTTGATTTGCATCATATGAAATTGCTTAAATAGTCACGAGTTACTTGCCGTTCCTGTAATTTATGGATATAATATAAGTCTTCACAAATATTGTGCTTCTTCAAAAATTTTCAACATCAGAAGTATAGAGAGTTATTATTTGACTGTATTGTAAAACAATATATTGAAGGTGGTAGAACCCCTTGTAGTTCAACTCCAGCGGCACCACCGCCACATCTATTTCTACCTTATAACGGCAGTGTTAAGCACTGCTGTGTTCTGGCTTGAAGGGTGTGGTCAGGGAGACTTATCTGAGGTGTTCCAACTCAGTCCTCACAGGTAGCGAAGCATTGGTCAATCCCAGGTATAACTGTGATCATATTTGGAGTTGATGACAAATGTCCATGGCTGGCAGGGCCCACTTACCATCAGGTGGATTGCAAGCTCGTTTGCTACTCACATGTTACAAAAAAAAAACAAAACCTCGTAATAATTTTTACAAATTGACCACCTCAGGGCCGTTGCATCTTCGCATCTGGGTCCCCGTTCCCGCCGGTGCAGTACGGCGGTAAGGAGTACCACACGGGGCAGGGTAACAACTCCTACATATTCCCCGGAGTGGCTCTGGGTGTTATTGCCACCGCTACCCATCATATACCGGAGACCATGTTCTTGACTGCTGCTAGGGTGAGTAGTGCTTTTACTTTAAAAATTTAGAATATTATCTTGAATAATAATTTACCCTTCTATGTAGAATAGCAAGTAAAAGACAAGTGAAATAAAATTAAAGAATTAAAATAGGAGGAATACTAAAAAAACGGTATTTAAGAAACAAACAAATGAATTACTGGAATACTTGTTAGTTAAAAAATCATTAAATTCAATCAAGAAGTTTTAATGTCTGCCACAAAACCTTAAAAAAAAAACAATGTAAAAGTATGAAATGAATGGACTTAAATGTCGAATAATAAATATATTAACTGCATCCATTGCAATAATTGATTACATCGTAATTATATTATTACTATTATGTTTAATGAGTTGGCTTTGTTACAAGTTCCCACACATCTGAAAGCATTTAATAAATCTTCATTGTGCATATCAAACGAATTCCATTTCGAATATTATTGCTCAGCGTTATGTAATCCCTGTTGATATATGTACTTATTTCATTTTTTTTTTTGCATCTGGCTTCAACACCTTCAATTTTCTGCCAAGTAATAGCAAAAGTTGGCAAAAGATTACACCTCTTACGTCATTTGTATAACACTTGCATTTTCGAATATTCTAAAAATAACAAACAATTGTGTTTGTAAACAACATAAATCTTAATTTTTTCTTCAAGTTTTTCATCACAATGACGTCATGGTTTATTTTTACTGTCAGTTCCGTATCGATTTCTTTTTAATTGTTTAAAGAGATTACAGGAATTCTTAATTAATCCTTAATATTCCTCCTTTATATCCTGTACTATTTGGATTATATGACCATACCTATATTTATTATATGTTTATTGCAGACTCTAGCAAATTACGTGAGCTCCGAAGACTTGGATATCGGCCGCATATACCCGTCACTTGCTGAGGTGAAAGAGGTGTCCCTTGCTATCGCTATAGAGGTAGCCAAGATGGCTTACGATGAAGGTATGCTGTTGATAATTGTTTGATAATATTATGTAATTGTTGATAGGTGAATCAAATAACTTCGTTATGCTTATGTGTCATGATCGGTCATAAATCGGCTAACAAATCTATGAAAATATATAGATGTCAATATATGTTTTGATACATTTGTCATATATGTGCGTAGATTGCATAGTGATTGGCGTTCTCAAGTGTGCTACATGAAATGAGTCATATTCTTATTTGTGGCTTTTCATACTACCACTTTGAGTTATCTTGAAAATGTAACTAAAAGTAAAGGATCTCATAATAATACTTAAAGCATTTCTTAAGGACCTATAAATAAGCCTATGTGGCGAGATATTCTGTACCTCAATTATACAAACTTGGCTTTGTTTTACGATCGAAGAAATCGGTAGTATATATTATACATAAATCACAAGTCTATACAATTTAACAATTTTATTTTACACCAGGTTATGCGACCGTTTATCCTATGCCAAAAGATTTAGAAGAGCGCGTTCTGATGAATCGTTACAATTATTGCTATGAATCTTATGTGCCGAATATTTATTCTTGGCCTACCTGTACAAAAGCTGAATATAAAGATAATGAAGGAAGTGCCTTTCCATGCCACTATATGACATAAGGAACACATATGATCATAATGCTTTGAAAAGAAGACTGAGTTTCATTTGGTTTAACTATTTTTACATGAAAAGGATAGAATTTAATTTTAATATTACTAGAAATATGTGATTGAATAAAGCACTTCGAATTCATTTTAAAGGGATAAGAAAATGCAGAATCAGTGGTAATCTGAAACATTAAGCACCTATTGTACTATACAAACAGAGTAGATTGAGTCTGCCATTGTGTGGTTTTAGTATAATTATTGTCATTAAACTCTATTGAGTTCTCGTGGCAAAAGCAATTATGTAGATTACTGGTAGTTGTGCTTTAGTGGTAATGAAGAAAGTATTGTTACTTAAATTAGTATTTTATGTTTAAAAGTTTTATCGTAAATATGTTGTCCTTTAGGATATCATAGCAAAAGTTTGTTGTAATTTGGAATTGTAATATATTCAAATAACACTCCATTATTTTGGAAACAATTACTTTTGGAAATGCCAACGCATCTTTAACTGATTGGTTAACCTTTTATTGTGACCTTAATGACCTTTAATAATTGTAAAAGACCAATAAAATATAATAAGTACTATCAATATGCATGAAGAAAAAAAGACAAATGATACAAAATCTGAGATTACTCCTTAAATTGCGTTAAAATTACTGAGTCATATTATTTCTGTAGATAAATATCAACTTGGTTAATTCTACTCTCGAAAACACCCCAAATGGAGTTAACCAAGTTTGGTATTAAACTACAGATTTATAATTAGCCGTGAGCTTAAACACATTGACGTACATCCACTATTATATTTTATTATTATTGTTATTGAAGTATGGAATGGTTACCAAATAATTATAATCCGTGTTACAGGTCTAGCTTCCGTTTACCCTGAGCCGAAGAATTTAGCTAAGCACGTCGAGAATCAAATGTACAACCACTTTTACGAGAGCTCCATGCCAGTTGTATGGGATTGGAAGCCCGAAGAAAAGTTCAATGTGAGACCCATCCAACCAGTACCTAAAAACATCTAAATATCTACATATTATATCAGGTATTTATCTGATATGTTTTCAAATTGGATTGCAAATCGTTCTTGATTGTAATGTATGTTAGATAATCGCGTACGGTACAGATTGCATTAGGCGCGTGTCGCCAAACTATTTAAAGAATAGTGTTCAATTTTATGTCCATTTTTTACTTTTTAATAATTTACACAAAGTATTATACCTCCGTTTTATAAAATAGTGTTTATAACGGTCGACTAATAAACGGTTCATGACAGCTTCATAATAATCATTATATTAAATGGAAAATTGATTGATTAAATAGCCAATCGTGACAGCATGAGGTCAAAAAGACCTTCTGATTGGGTATTAACTAATAATACTATTGTAAGGTTATGTTACATTAATATGTGAGCCAATTTGAAGATAAGGGCAAATATAAAGAGAAATATATTTGAATAATTAACAATTCGTTCAAATCAGCTTCTCTATAAAGCCCATTATAAACATATATAATGTACCTAACGAACAATAAATCGTAAAAAATATATACGTATTGTAGGTAAAAGTGTTCTCATGTAGTGCTTAGATGTCATTTCATGAGTATGAAATTTCGCATATATGTTTGTAGTGAGTAGATGGTTCAAGAAATTTATACTCGTTATATAAATTTTCAATGTGAGCATTGGCGGACTTTAAACTATTTTCAAGTGTTCTCACGGAATAGTCAAACGCACCAAACATTATATTTCTTTCTATATAACATAAATTTATGTATTGTGTTTAGTATACCACTTTCAGTGGGTCATATTTGCACCTTATACCTAGCAGCAAATGAGTGCCATGTTTGGTACAAATAATAATTACGTGTTTGTGTATCTTAACACGTGTACCGCAAATCCATTCGCTCCTATTATATAAAATTGCGCATCAATAAATCACTCTCCTATATGAAAACAAAGGTTGTATGTACAATATGATCGTAAATAATATTAATGAACCTATTTAATGGTGTGTTTAAGTATTACTTTTTTAATATGTTATTGCAAAGCAATGTACCGTTACATATTATTTTGTGTAAAATCATTTCTTTTCTGTATTTATTATGTTTAAGACGTAAATGTTTTTTATTGTTCATTGTTTTAAGGCGTTTATTTATTTATTTAAATTGTATTCATGAAACTGGCAGGAGATAACACGGGCAACGGGATATATAGTGAAAATCAAAGTCTAGTCACCACAGCATTAAAATTAAGAATACATTCGTGTATTCATGCATTCTACATTTATTATTATTAGGTATAATGTACACAGTAAATGTGAAAATAAAGACATAGAGAATGTAGCATGACTAGTATTGTATTTAATGGAAATATGTCGCACCAATAATAATCTGTGGTGTTAAGTATATGAAAGAGAATTGTGCGTTAATTGTAGAGCAAAAATGTAACATGGGTCGATAATAACAACAAATTGAAATCGTTTCGGTGTAATTAAACTGGTACAAATCTTAATCTAACGCTTTTAAAGTGATGAAATCGTAACACCATTAGTGAAATTTACAAAAATATAATATAATAATGATAACAAGCAAATAACTAAATATTAACAAGACTTAGAATAAATATTTGACTATCAAATTATGTTTCACCTCACGAAGACAGTTTTTAACTTAATACAAAAAAACACCTTTAGTCCACTTTTAGACTATAGTTAACTGATGTTTATCTAATTTTAATAAAATGTTCTACTTCTGTAATATTAAATTTGCATCCGCAAAAATCAGTGAACTGACTTACTTTATTTTTGGAATATAAATAAAAATAATTCATTAATGATTTTTTTCGCCTAAGGATTGGAAAGTGATAGGATAGTTTTCGTGGGGTGTAAAAATTAATTATTATAGTATATACACTTCAATTTAAAAATATTTAAGTATGGTATATGTTTCGCGTTCAGTATTTTATTTAATAGTGAGAGAAAATTATTTTCGCTGAGCGAAAATTTACTTTTATTTTGAGTTTATCAAATGTCATTATGTAAGTAATTTATGTTACAATTAGACCTGGTATCTTTTGATACGAAGTGATTATGTTGCTGTGACGATATGTAGGTAATATTGAGTCCTCACTATATAACATAACATGTTATACAATATAACAGCATAACGCATTGTGTTATTTTGTTACTACTAACCGTTAATTAAACACATATGTATTAAATTGTGTAACCATTTGTTATACAGTGTGGATCCACCTTTACAGTGTTATACTAACGAACTGTACAAATTAATAAAAAATGTTGAATTTCTGTTTGTGTGTTCTGTAACTTTACATATTTCAAACATACACTCTACGATTTGCAATGTTTTAATTTCTTGCGTTTTTAATACCAGGGTTTTTCTTTTAAGTTCATAATATCTTTTAGGTCAATTACCTTTGCTCTTCTGACTTTTCCCCTAAATGTATTTCTCGTTCGAATGCAAGACGTTATTGTGTATGTTTAGTAGGCTAATTGTTAAATACAAAAAGAATGGAAGTTACTAATTAAACATGTTCAAAAGAATTGTTGTTTTACTTTGCATTACCTTATCCTAAGTATTTCTAGGAAAAGTATACTCGAGCAGTTTAACATTCAACTTATTTTATCCCCTGATGTTATGCTTAGTAGAACGATGAACTTGCTTATGTTACTACATGATAGATATTTTAAGTTTAAGTACTATATGATTATTGCTTTAAAAGTAATTTTCAGTGCAGTTAATTTTTGATATATTTCATAGAAAGGCCCAGGCCCGTTGATTCTATCTTAACAATTAGCAATAAGTCCTTTTTACTATGTATTACCACATTATGTTATATTATATTATGATTATCTATCCTTAGATAATGGATAGATAGGATCCTACGTCTATGTATTACTAACACTACACGTATTACTAATTACTACACGTCAGCCATGAGGTAACTTGCTAGGGCTTTTTCGCGACTTGTCTGCATTTTCTGGACGCGCGTACGGACATAAAACACGCGATAAAAAAGCGCACATAGTACCATAGAACAGAGAGAATATTTTTTATATCATAGACTAAAAAAAGAAGAAAAAGTACATCCTAGTGATTGATCTTGTCTCTATTTGATAGATGTGCGTCAGTTTATGTTTTCGCTAATGAGAGACGTTAATTTTTGAAATGTTTTCTGTGTTTTCTAAAATATTTATGTACGTACTGACTTTGTTTTGATTACTAAATTTTTTTGTGATAATATTCTGCTAGAAGATAATGTATTGCATTAAAGTCTATCACGATATCGGTAAAACTGGTACCAACGTTAGGCTTATGGTGGCTCAACCCTTTGATTCACCTTGGAAGGCATCACCGCCACACTTATTTCTGCCTAATAACGAAGTCTTAAGCGCTGTTATGTTTATGTTCTGGTCTGAAAGGTGTGACAAAAGAGACATACGTATTCGAGATATTCCAACTTATTCGTCAAGGGTAGCAACATCAATCACCAATTTCTTATATAGCAGCAGAGTAACGGTATATTATTCTGGTATCTGTGACTTGGAAGTTGCTATTCAACTAAGTTCTCATGGTTACCATCACGCCTACGCCTAATAGGCGAGAAATCAGACTCATATGTACACGTTAATCACATATTTTTATATTTTATACCTAAAGCATTGGATTCTTTCAGACCTATAAAGTGTCTCCAAAAGAGAAGAGTCTTATGTCATGTTTTACTGAAGTATACTGGAACCCTAGATTTAGTTACTATAATATCGAGAGATTTCAATGAAGTTACCGGAAATATAATATGCCCGAATATGGTGAGAGGCATTGACCATTTGCGAGACCCTCGTCTCAATAAGGTGATAAAATTCATTTATTTAAAGTGAACTATTATGTACGAAACCATTCTTTCAGCAATGTGCTAGATATATCATTAATTTGAATACCGCCGAGTATCATATCAAATTATTGGCTAACAATAATATGCAAGGGTCTTAGGGATTTTAATCGCGAGGGAATATTAATGACATATTTTTTCCTTCAGCTATTCACTCAATTAAGATTCCTTAGTATAAGTAATTTGATTATTTCGCCCGAGGATCTTTCAAATTCCAAATTAGGGTAAAATTTGCTTTCATGGACATACTTATAGAATTTACTTAAAGGTTACAAACATAAAAAAGTTCTTAAACTTTGACCGTTTGAAATAACGGTGGCAAATTTTAAGAAAGTTTCGAAAAATGCGTTGTTCCTTCGATCAACAATACCAACTGTTGATCGCAGCTTTATTCATCTCAAGTGTATAAATTAAATAAGTATTTATTAAAATAAATATGTTCCCATAAACAGAACTTTAATATTTAGGGTCTCGCCTTTACGCTTCGTGAGAGACAAGCACTAGGCATTCACGGGTTATTGGCGCCTGATTATAAGACGCAAGAGGAACAGTTGAATATTTGTAGAATTTCAATTGATAGGTATAAGGACGATTTGAATAAGTACCTTTATCTCGTGGAGCTTCAGGTAATCGTCAGAAATTGGATTTACTTATGTACTTATGTATTTTATTATAGACTTGATTTAATTACCTCTTTGGCGTCTTAAGTCTGTGGTGCTTGATAATTATGTACATCCGTTAGTGTGTTACTTATTAAAATTTGCGTTTTAATTAAGGTTTTGCATTTGGAATACACTTTTTCAACTTATTTTAACTATAGATACTTAGTATTAATTAGGTACGTCACATTTTAGGACACAAATGAGAAACTGTTCTTTAGCCTTCTAGCCCAAAATATTGAAAAATATTTGCCTATTGTTTATACGCCCACTGTAGGGCTTGCTTGCCAGAGATTCGGGCTTATTTATAGAAGAGCAAGGGGCCTCTTTATAACTGTTAATGACAAAGGGCACGTTTTGGAGATTTTGAAGAATTGGTAAGCTTTCTATGGATTTATTTATTAAGTAATCTAAATAAAAACAGTATTGGAGTTGATGTTTTTGATGAAAAAGATTTTACTAGACAGATTATTCAATATTGTGAGTAATTTTACAATCGATAGTAGTATAGACAATACTAGTAGGTATAGATAGATATTTATCCGTATCTAAATAATCCGTAGAAGATTAATGTGCATCCGAAACTGTCAGGTCAATTGGTATTGTCAATACGGATGATTGATACGCGTTGACGTCGTATTCAGTTTAATTTAGATTTAAACGAAGGAATAGAGAGTACTATATGCCTCGGTTTAAATCGATCTAAAAAGACAGTCGGCCCAAGCAATAAGGCCGATTTTCCTTTGCACTGTGCCAATAGTGATTGATCGCACTGTCAAACAGTACTGACGACGCCATTGATCGTTTTGTTGAGCGATTGACAATCGTTCGTTCATTCGCTCCGCAGTCTAAAGATATGGCGGACGTATCCCCGTCACAATTCGACCTTATTAGTGTTCAATCGAACGAGCCCATCACGGAGCGAGCATTCGTTTTGCTTTTAATATCACTTTACCGTGAGTGTCCGGAGTTATGGAAAGTGAAATTAAGGGATTACACGAACAAAATGAAAAGACATCTTGCATTGAAAAAGATACTGAGTGTATTAAGAAAATATAGATCCGATTACAATGAAGAGAAATTGAAAAAGAAAATCAATATCCTAAGAACGAATTTTAATAAGGAATGCCAGAAGATACATCGCAAACAGTTACAGGGCGGATCGAGTGATGACGCAGAACCCACTTTATGGTATTATAATGATATGATTTTTATAAAAGATCAAATGGCAGTGGATGAGTCGGAAGTTTGTGAGGTGAGTACATTTAAAACGTGTTTATTTCGAAGTTATGTATTTTAAAAAAGAAGACAATACATTTTTAACTTGTATTTTAACACCTTGAAAAACTCTAAATCTTTGTCGCGTTGTAAAGCAACAATAGCACTTTATACTTTGAATTTCAGACGACGAATAAAACATTTGAGATAGGACAGCGTTGAATGACACTGAAAGTAGGAAAATAAAATGACGTTGACGACTATACAGTGTTGCTGCTATAAAAACTGGTTTTCCTACTGAATAAATACACTCAGTGTCTATCCTCAAAATAATATACAACGTGAAATTTTGTTGAAATAATATTTTCGAACAAATTTAATGTATTTTCAGCAAATTAATTTTAAGAGTTGATTGGACTCTATAAAATCGTGTGTATAATTAATATGGCATAAAATTTTAGAATGATAGGTACTCGTATTGGGCTATACATTTATTGTATCGTTTGTCATGCATAAATCTACTCAAATGAGAATGTAGTTTAGGGATGTTATGGATAAAAAAAATCGGATGTGGAAATGGATACGAATATGTGAAAAAAATTATACAAGTTTCGGATTCAGTTACGGATATGAAATTATTTCGGATTATCCGGTAGTTTTGGTAAAGGATATACCAATGATTCTCAAGAAATAGTAAAATAAAAAAATAGTACAATACAGTAATGGTGTATTTTATTAGCATTTACGGAACGCTACTATGTTGGCTCGGCCGGGTAAAAACCTGTCATTATGTATTATATTTGAACTCCTCCCCTATCCGAAACTTTTATATCGGATTCGGTTACGGTTTCGGATAGTTTTTTATTTCGGATATCCGATAGTTTCGATTAGGTACGTCTACGCAGTTCCATAACATCCCTGCCATGTTCTATCTTAGTATATTAGTATCTCTTCGACCGATTGGTTTAGTGGTTGTTGTTGTCACTTAATATTTACGAATCAATTAACGTCATAAATTATAGTAACTTACATTCATTTTATATAATTAAGCGTTTGGAAGTTAAT
>DWPV01000210.1:0-34964 GCA_018251915.1 Urbanus proteus proteus
AATCGGTCCAGTCGTTTAAGACGAGTTCAGTGACATACACACTCACAGAAGAATTATATATATTTAATAAATTTAATATTAGGCAAACGCGCTTGCTACAGGTGGAAAGTGGCAACTGCCGCTTGAGGACATCTTCAATTAACTTTAATAATATCTTTAGAAAAAATTTGTCCTACCTGAGCTCGATTACAGATACGTTGCTACCTGTGTGGACTAAGTTACAAGTATACCAGTAAGTAGGTATATTTCCGATATATAGAACACATCAGTATTTAATAGTTTTTTTAAAAGGCAGAAATAAGTATGGCATTAGTATAAGAAATTTTATATTTTGTCACCGTCTATAACTTAATAGTCCATGGTATGCCAGCACCCTTGGCTATTATGATTGGTAATTGAAATCATCTTGAAAACCGTTCAAATGAGTTACAACTTTATTAGCAGTGTTGCCCGTTAGATTAGTCGCCCCACGAGCTCTTTGTGGTGGTAAATAAACCGAATAAAAAACATTGTAATAGACGAAATGGACGAAAGTCATGAGTGTCATGATCAAATTTAATGGCTTCTAATACAGATGTCTCGGCACAATTACGTTTTTTGGAGCGAACGCCGCGTTTTGTCGTGATTGCTTATTTATTTACGGTTAGGGTGGGTATGCTTCGATCTTAAAACAGGATAATGTTATTAGATCATCATTATGTTATAAGTAATTTGACGGATAAACTTGTTAGAGGATATTATGCGATGAGATTCGTGAAGCTCACATAGCCCCGCGGCTTATGATTAATCTAGGAAGTAAATCAACGTCAAGCACTGTCTAGTGTCGGATGGGTGACCGCTTATGGCTAAATTTCATGTGCGCGAAGTGCAAAGTGCTTTGGGAGACGTGTTAAGCTATGGGTTCTGGTTGATCATCGGGCAGCAATTAGGTATTTAAATGTGTCAGTCTTTATAGACGGTTTATAAACATTTTACCCGGTTGTTGACTTTCCTTCGAGACATTGAATTGAAGCATCTTTATTAAAAAAAAAAAAACATTTGTAGACATTTTTACTTTAAATATACAATATTTACATGTGAGGAACAATCTTTGCTGGGCTTCTTTTCTACTTGGTGACTATTATCTGATTCTCAAAGTCAACTATAAGTAAATTAAATCTTAATATTATGTATGTGAAAAAATGTCTCATGCATTGATTACTTAATATTTCTTATAAGTGACTAGGACCACAAATTGAGTAATGTAAAGCGGGACTTCCGTACAAATCAAAATTGATAGCATCAACAGTGATCGGACATGTATCTTAATTTGTTTAACAGTACTTTACAGTATTTGAGAGCATTAAAAAAGGAACATTTGCTGAAAGTTTTTGCTCAAAATACGTGATCCGGTATTTTGACAAAATGTCAAAAAAGCTTTTGTAATGGTGCGCAAAAATTTTGCATGTTTTTGCACATTATACTCTAAAAGTAGACTTAAAAAGTAAACCTAACCTGGAAAAAATTAAATAGACTACCTATCTAATTTCTGAGAAGGATGACTTTCCATAAATCTAGTACGTAATAGTAAAAACCGATTAATTTGATTGTTTGAGCATTAATTTGATGCAAGTATTGTCATTCTGAAAATCCATTCCCTAAAGGCACTTAAGATTTAAACATTTCTAATATAAATATTGAATTAATTTTAAGAGTTACTAAAGTTTTTTCAATAAATGCCCAAATCGTCTGAACTGAAAGTCCTATAAAACGTAAAAAGTAGGCAGGTGCTTACTATCTTTGTCAAATAATGTTATGTGTATCGTGTACTATTATATTAGATACTCTTAATTTAAATATTTTATTGCTCTTGATTAATTTTATAATTAACAATAAAAAGGTTTTAATGGTTACAATTCATTTATGTTATTAAAATTTATAAGATATTTTAAGTTGCTAAGCTAACGATGCGATGAAATAATATGTCAAAATACTCCATATTTTAAAATTTAATTTCTTCGCACATATTTTTGTGACAATAGCAATCTACCTTTTTTGCGAGGGGGAACCTTCAAAAGGTATCCGACGTCTTGGGAGCGACGTTGGGTTACGTGGGATTTTTACCGCACTAAAACCCCACTCCGGTGGCCGACCTCGGCGCTGCGAAGAGGATTCCGCGGTTTCAGCAAGGAATACCAGTCGGAGCCCTCTGAACGCGTTGCTCCACCGGGCTCAGCTCGGGCGAGCGCTGCTCTCGCCGCACTGTCAGGTGCATGGCGGTATGCGAGCACACATAGGTATCGCCGTCCTTCCTGGGACCGCTGGATGGACGATTCGAGCGGGACTCGAACTAAATTTATAAAGGGGGCTTTCGGAGGTGCGGGCAGTTACAGTGGGAACTCTAGCCGCCCGCAGCCCCGAAATCCCCTTTTTAGTCGCCTCTTACGAAAGGCAGAGAATACCGTAGCCCTATTTTGGTCCCGGACTTACGGGGACAAGACATCTACCTACTACAATCATTGGTCAGAAATTAATGAAAACCAATCATTGTTACATCACATTTCATATTAATTAATCTGCGGTATTAAGTTGGCTACTACAATAAACTAAATACTAATACTTATTAAAATTTTTACCGAATTCATTAGGTTACATAAAACCACTTAATTAACTACCACTTGATTAATGTTCAGCCGATTAGCTTGCATACAAGCGGTGCCGTAAGGTCATAATAATTATCTGCACAGCAATAACCGTGACATTTCTAATTAAAGTTTAGGCCATAAGGTTTCGCGGTACGAAAACGTTCTTCACTCAATCACAGCAAAGCTACGCTGAAAGGCCTATTAAACCAAAGACACGCTATTGCTTTAGTAATTGCAGAAAACAACATTTGAACCGCGGGTCGACCTACCTTTTCGAAAGCCAACGTAACTTGGACTCCGCCGATGCCTACAATCGGAACGAGCCGATGAAGAAAACTACCAATTTTGTTGCTTGACGGGCCAAATCAAAACGGTTTCGTTAATATTTACGAACCAAGTTGGGAGGTCCGACGGTCACCTCGCTAATTGAATGTGTCAATCATTTTAACAACGCAAATGAATAGGCTTTACAGATTACACGACCAGCTTATAAAGGAACTTGGAAATTTGTCGAAAGTTCGGCCGAATGTAGTTGTAGAGGTCCTTAATATACTGGTTGTTAGAAATGACAGATGCCCGGGGCGTCTCATCGCTCACCGGTATATTAATGTCCATTTATACCGGACAGCACTAATTGTACGGTATAATTTTCCGGTAAACTCATTACCGGCAACTCTGGCAAGTAACGCTTTGGGCACGTGAACAGATCTCTAACAAATTAGTTTTTACTGACGTTTCTTAATAAGTGGGCGGACTCTACACTGATTCTTAAAACTGGAAGATCTCGTGTCTCCGATTGTTTTTGATTTATTAATGAAGCTTATAAGCCTTTATCTTCTTTAGCTAAAAATAGCAAACATGAATTTATTAATTTAATCAAACTCTGCAATAAAGTCTACTTTCTTACTCTTACTCTCTATTGACCAGTAATATTTAAAATATCTAGTTTTTTGTTTTTAATATAATTTCGATATTGATTACGTTTAATTTTCAATTACAGCTTATTGTTATGTTATTTTTAATAGTTAATCAAAAGTTAAGCATATGTAGATTGTATTAAGTTGTTAGAAAGAATTAAAATTAAACTTTACTGGGCATAAATTTAAACTGAGAGAACCCTTTTCGAGCTTAGGTAAGGCTCCACCGCGCTGGCTAAGTGCATGTTGGTAGACTTCACATACTTTTAAAAACTTTTACAAAAAAAACTTTAAGGCGTTTAGGTTTACTCGATATTTTTCTTAGAACTAATTAATTTCTTATATGTAAATAACTTAGAAATATTAGGAATGACATGCCTGCCTGATATTCGAACTTCGGACCACCGAATGAGTGGCTGCGCTTCAACCTTTGACTATTACCGACTACTTTTGTAATTCACCTAGTATTTTCAATTAATTCATCTTAAGTCTATATCACGGAAAATAAGCAACAACGAGAAACATTTTCGGCTAGAGATTAATGTCTGCTTATTTAAAGGTTATTTACTACAACAAAAACTCCGAAGTGTGTAGCAACAAAAATTAAAAAACAAACGTGTAATGTTACAACTCACAAAAAATCGATTAAATTGATTCTATGACGTTCATCTTCCGGTATCTCGAACATCACTATTATTAAATCAGAACCCAGACACTTTATTTACATTTACAGATTTGAGCGGCGGAAAAAAGAAGATAATTTGTTATAATAAATCATCAGCCAGTCATATTTCATGTCATCCATATATTTCGTGCGGGTATGAGGCTCATTACAATGTTAAATGAAATAGATGTGCCTCTGTGCGGCTGATAAGATCTTTAAATAGATGCCTGGAGCTCTTGAAAATAGCTTCGGTATACATAACGAGTATCTATGTAACTTCGACATTTAGGGTTCAAGATATCGATATGGAAAGTATCGATACTAAGGATAGATAACTTGATAGTTATCGTTATTGATAGTAGTAAATATAATTCACTTGATGGCGAAAAAACGATCTAAAGGTATATGAAGCAAAATCAAATCTTAGGTACTCGTTATTTACTCTGAATAACATTAAGAATAGCATAGTATTCTGTATAGTGATGAAACTTCAGTAGTAGAAATAATCGATTTTTAAGCATTTAAAGAGTGTAATTTCTGGTTGTACACCAGCAATCCCAGCATTAAGAAATTAGTGAATGGTACGCAGAACTTACGACGTTAATAACCTCATTTACGAAACAGAAATGTTACACGTACGTTTTTAATCAAAATAGGCGCGCAACGATCTAATATTGAATAACGGTAGGGGTGCGCGCGCGCAGCGTGACGTCACTTCACATCTCGCGAAGAAATGCTCATGAGGAAATCGATTATGATTCGCAGGTGCAAAACTATTTTAATCCACAAAAAACACAACTCATCTTTTAGACTTTTTGTCGATCGGATGATGTTATTAAAATTAATCATAGAATGATAATGAAATTATTTGAAGCTATTAAAAACGACACCGTCATAGTTTTTGGCCGACGAATACTTTTTATTAGATCGCTTTGATCGTGGACTAGTAATTAGATGATTAAAGCTGTAATCAATTTTATGTGTGCAACGTTTTTTGTCTTTTTTAATAATCGATTAAAGAAATGGAACATGGCTTACTTTGTTTATCGAAAGTAGGTAAAATAATCAACGATTTAAAATCGTCGATAATATACGGATATTACGTATAAATATTATTTATACGCAATATACAGATACACCCTTATTTATACGCAATATACAGATATTGCGTATAAATAAGGGTGGACAAAAATTTAATAGCAATTTTTAAATTGATGTTTTCTTTGATATTGGAAACCGAAATGTTAATAACAATATCCACATGTAAAAGTATTTTTATGACAGGTTACCCAAACTAGAGAGACATGCTATGCTACCAAACTAGACCCAATAACTAATACCAAATCAATGAATAATTCATATTCCGAAACAAAGCAACTGGCCCGTAATAAGCTATTAATCAAGTACCTATGGGGTATAATAAGCGCGATACATCATCAGAATGAACGTGCAATGGCTACCATCGCCGTTGCCTATTGACTGATTGAATTAATGCATATATCATCGAACGATCGACGTTCTATATTTGTTATATTGTTCTTGCTCCGTTGCATTGTAATTTAGAATTCGAATAAGACGTACAAGAGTACTACTTGCTAAAATTTTATATTTATGACTCGATTTTTACTTTAAGATGAGGGGTAGTAGGGAATTAAGGCGGAACAGTTTGTTTATGACTAGACTAGCTTAGTGTAAAGTTACTGAATTCTGATTTGAAGTAGGTATGTGGCAAGGATCATATCTGATATGAAGAAGTCTCTTACACCTCAGGGTCAACAACGTATTTGATCGATCACATGAAAGTATTTCTGTTAACTTATTTTAAGATAGGTTCCAAAAGCCTATACGGAACTAGGTACATATTTAACACATGAACTACAAGTCTGTTACTTATAAAATAGTATTCGTGATTCGTTCGTAATTATTACAAAGCAAGAAACGTTTTTGGTATCAGTTATTAATGTTAAAATAAACAATTGATAAAACTTTTTATCGTTGTCTATTTTATTTATTTACGATCAAACTAACATTTGAGTATACAAATATTACAAATATACAATACAAAACCGTGTATATTCCTGATAAACCCTACTTAACAAAGATGATCTCAAAACAATAACATGTCGGGTCCCGTCGATAAATTAAAGCGGTAATTATATCGTGATCGCGGCGGCTCAAAGCGCGGGCGAGCCTCGAGTGTTGATTTTCAGTTTATTTCATTAGATCGCCCCAGCGGGGTGCGCCGGCGCAGACGCCACTCGGGGTGACCAGGCTTCCATGCAAATTATGGACTATGTTTTACGGACTTTTTTCTATATGATTGCGGATTATTTTGAATATGTTTTGGATTTTTTTGTAGGTTTTATGATATTTGTTTATTTTATATTTGAATATAAATTAATAAGTACCTTCGCTTTTTATACAATGCAGAAACGCAAAATCCATAATTCTTGATATTACAAGTACGTTTAAGTAATATGTTTTAGATAATTTTAAAAGTGTAAGTAAAAAAGTTGTTAGGATAATAGTTAAAAAATATTAATTACTCGACACTACGACACTAAGGTCGGGAATCCACAGACAGAACAGAAATTTAAATTTGTCATTTAAGATACCTACCTAAATTAATATTGAATCTACAGTGGTCCTATATCTCATCTTCTGGTAGACTGGTATGGTCAGGACGACCATTATTTTACGCGAGACTTCCAAATTTATATTTTTTAGAAAATATCAACGTTTAAAATAATTGCTGTTTGGTCTATTCAAATACTTAAGCAGAGACACCCTACAACCCGCCATAAAGTTCACCTGTCTGCTTAAAAATCATAAAATATGGCATTTTTAATGAAGCGCCCTTTTCAATTTTCGGTTTTATGGCCTTTATCGGCGTGACATCGGGCTTAATCAAGCTCGCTTGTTTCTTGATTTTTTGTATATTTTTTCTAATATAATTTCATGGCAGATGATTAGGTTGCCGTATTAACGTTTAAATGGTTCACGGGACATGTAATTGAATGGATACGATAGTCTTTGATAGTTTCGTCTTGTGTGTCACATGTTTATTCTAGCATTTGTAGTTTTTTGAATAGATAACAATTTTTATAGGTACTTACTTAAAAAGCGACATTCTCCTACCTACAATTTGGATTTGAAATATCCCATTTGTTATGAGTGTTTTTTTATTTATGTGATCATACGGTGAGACCGTATTATAATTTTGAAACTAACCCTAAATCTTCTCGCTTATTTTTTTCTTGATTGGATTGGAAGTAGTAGCTAGTAGGCAGGAACGAGAACGAAGTATATAGTTTTACGAGAGAACATCATCCAAAAATGTTTAAATATTATCAGAACTTAATTAAAACTATTTGATTTATTTTTACGGACCATCGTTAAAACATTGCAGCTGAAGTCGTCTTTTAAGAAACAGTGGTAGCGAATGAGAATGTACTTCATTTCAGAGATAGTAAAATAATCGTATCTAACTAAACAGGACTCTCTATGAGGTTGATTATAAATATCCACGAGCAGTGATCACTTAACATCAGATAGATAATCCACGTTAAATACTGTCATTGCATAAAAAAGAGATCCACCACCTTTAAGTAACAACTTATTATGTAAATGAATCCATGAGAAATCTATCCATGATTGTAATTTATATGCCATTGACGTTAAGATCTCGTGGTGGCACCGTAATATCGTTTTAATTATGATTTCTTTCACTGATGGTTTCTGTGATTCTTACACCGTAATACATATTATTATCTCTTTTTCCTTTCCCTCAAATTGAGGATGATGCAAATTGATTCTGTAATTTTATATTTGTTTAACTCTTCATCACAGTCGTGTCAATGTTCCCACGATTTCTCTGATTGAATTGATGTGTAGGTTTTAAAACATACTTTTCTGAGAAAAGTGGTTTTCTTCGTGGTTCCCTATGTGCTAATTTTGCTGTGTTGGTTCTGTTGATTTGGTTTGAAAACTGTTATGATGCAGACTGATTACACTTCAGAGGCTCTCAACTAATATTTCAGGCTGATATATAGGCTCTCAACTTATACTACGCTGGTATTAATTTGGTTTTGGGAACAATAACAATTGACTGAAAAGTTCATTGTTAAACTCGGATAGCGTAAGACAGAAATACATTGCTTCATACATTTCTTTAGGTTTCTCTTATCTATTTACAGAATACGAAACTTCGAGGAGGATGATATTTTGTTGCACCACATGGCAAGCGTAGACGATAATTATGTTATTACCTAATAGACATTTTATTTTATGTGCTATGTTAATTTAGCAATTGATAAATTTATTCCATCGAAACTTTGACATATTTTAGTTTCAAAAGGCAAAGAGTGTAGCAAAATGTCAGTTATTATAAATTAAGATACCTACACTTATGAGTAATGTGTTGACTGCTAGTGTATTTGTGATATGTGACTTTGTAACAAACTGTTGATAGATGTAACGTACAATTGTAATAAAACGTAGATTGCAAGCGATTTGCCGTCAAACTACTTCCTACCTTCGCTTCCATTACAGAACACAACCGTATTAATTCAAGTCCGGCCGAGATTAGCAAAAAACGTATATTAAAACCGGACCGCATCTACATTCTTATATTATGTGCACAATTCGAATGCATTGACAATTATAGTCGTCGTTAGTATGACGACTTCATCGGCTCAATGTAATAATATCAGAATAATAACACGTGTCGGTAACAGCCTTTTTGCTGTGGCCATAATAACTTTCTTTTCTACTCCTAATGTGTAATATATCGTAATTTATTACGGGCGGGATCTGAGATTGTGCAAATCTCACGTTTTTACACACCATCTAATGTCATACACGGTGCGTGTGCCATTATGATGGGATTATGTAATGCGGATGTTCTTTCCAATTTCGCATGATTCCAGAAAATTTGCATGTACTATTTCTTTTATGTTGACAGGTCGTTCCAGTGGAAAATGTTCAGCCATTTTTTTATCTATAACGTTCATTTATAAATATTTATATTATATGTTTATTTTTTGTAATATCTTTATACATAAATTACGTACGTACTAATAAAAATAGATGTTAGTGAATGACCTTTGAACTCCAACACTATCTGAACTACCACCATGAGATTAGGCGTAACAAATTATTTAACTAGCGGTAAAAAGTATCTTGTATTCATCAACCCCATAGCTCTAATCTCCTTTTGGGTCGGAGGAACTAAAGGTAAAGTTCTGATCTATAATTTTAGCCACTGCACATGACGCGATTTCATAGGGGTGGACTTGAAGACCCAAACTTTCATTTCATAGTTGCCGTCGGGTCTTCTCTAAATAATTAGAAGAGTTTAAGCCAACATTCACCGTGCTACTAAGCGCAAATTGTAGATTTCATCACAAAATATCATCAAACTCTGGAAGCGTTCTACAATACTCAGGCATACGGGATTCCTTTCTATGATTTCACCCTTAACACTACGAGTTCGAAAAACTTGGTGGTATGGAATTCAAACCATACAAGTATTTCCCAGCCGTTCCCGTGCCCAGCAGTGGGACATAAAAAGAGTTGCTGCTGGTATTTCATGAGAATATTCGTACCATAGGGTACTTGCTTCATCTATACTATTATATAGTATGTACCTAATAATCATTTAAATTTTATTTGATTTTAAATATTATTATTATAATATTATGGTATTTTTATACCGCAATATAATAACTTTTATTGATTCCGTACCCAACTTAATTGTCGAATGGTCCTATAATTACGAGGTAATTACAGTTAATTAGCAATTTCACGAGCTATTAAATTGTTGTACAAAACATAAATCGCATACAACTCATTAGTGGAGGGTATTAAAGCATTATGTTCCTTACCAACGTTTTACAGCTTATGAAAATGGCGTATGCATGAGATTTTTGTCTAACTGCTCCTCTGGGTGGACCATAGACTTTGTGTGAAATAGAAAGGTCGTCGGTACTTCGTATGTCCAAAGGTTATACCAACAAAAACATTTGTTGGGAGATCTTTGAATAATCACAACAAACTTGACAACATTGCCACACATTTATTATTCTGATTCTGATTAGAGGTTATTCTGCACATTTTATCAACTTAAACATATTTTCGTAGGTATCTATCTCATAGGTATATAATTAAGAATGCCAGATTTCAATTAGTCGTATATAGACAATATTTTCCCCACTAAATAATATTAACTCGATTTATTTCAAGTGTACGTCTTTCGCCATTTGTACGCTCTGTTTATATTGTAATATTAAGACATTGTAATTTTACAGAATATTTCAGTTCAGGAAAATTCTAAAAATGGCAGACATTTCTACATGTTATCACTTCTATGGTTCTAAATACATACAATGTTGGCCACTATTATTACTGACCGTTAGAAGATATTATATTAATGTAATAATTAACATCTTACTATTTAGCTTTATCTGTATAAGCCTCGGTACCTATAAACCTTTTCCAATTTAGTAATCTTTATATTTATACATGCAGCCCATCTGATGGCTAGAGCTGCTGTCCATGGACAACTGTCGAGACGTTACTGTCCCACTGCTCGTCACGGAATTCCGGAGGAGTTTAGGCCATAACCAACTGAATGTACCAAGTAGACTTTACACGCTTTTGGGAAATTGGAAACTTTTTTTAAAAACTCTTAGAAGTAGGTTCAAATAAGAATACAGCAGCCCTTAAAATGGCGTTACATGACAGAGATATGTGTATCGGTGAACCATGTAAAAACATAAAGAATCACTTGCATTAATAGCGAAGCATAATAATTATGTGACCTTATGTGATAGCACTAAAAATGCTTCGACACATAGCGGTCCTTATGATGTCTTCCACATTTTTGTGCCAGACATTTTTGTCTTAGACATTTCTAAACAGCACTTATATCTTATATCTACTAAAGTTTAGTTTAAGGAATCAAATTTGGTCCATGGTTAATCAATGCGCTGTACTACACTGCATTGTACACCTAATTTTATTCCTTATTTTCCCTAAAAAGTGGAGCCGACAGGCATCCCACTGGGAGGAAATCATTAATTAGTAAAAGTTTACCCCTGCACTAAACGAGACAGTTCGACCTTCATAATTGGACCATATTCCAACAAATATGGCGTTATCAGGCACTTGTTATATTCACAGCGAGCAACTGATATTTATCAGCGATATAGCTTTTTAAGGCAGGCAATATGATTTAAAACATAAAATATTTGAATAATCAAATGGTTATTTCAATTTCTTATAATATTTTCTTATAAGATAGCATACCTGATACTGTCCCTTTTTAGAAATATTAAAATAAGAAAACTATAAATAATGTTAATGTTTATAATTGATATCATAAATCGATCTAAAAATCCTAATCTTTACATGTCATAATCAAATAAGAACTTCAGTATAACTATGCGTAAGTGACTCGTAAGTACTTGACTGCTATCAGTGCGACAAGTCTCTAATATGACGATATTCCAACAAAAATATTGCGTTATTAAAACAAGAATGGACTCTTCAATTTCTCTATGGCTCATTTAATTTTGTTCCTGTTTGTCTATTGCTTTTGTTTTTTCTCTGTAACGTTCCCTTTTCGATGCTCTCGAGTTTGAAAAATGATATCCAATTTATTATTCCAACTTACGGCTCTTAGAGAATTAATATTTGAATAGTTGCTGTGATTTATCAAAGCGGTGGTGGTATATTAGATTATGTTTTTGTTTGTAATCATTTTTTTTGTGAAATAAACAATTTCATATGTAGCTTTGAATTTATTAAAACAAAATAGGAGAATAAATGATTATAAATTATTAAAAAAATCATTCATGTACTTTTAAATGCCATTGAAAAATAATTAATTAATACGAATAGTACTTTAGTGGCTTTTAATTGTTTCTGCAGACGAAACAAAAATATTGCGGCCGCAAAATGGAAAGCATTATGAATCAAAAAAATACTTATCATTAATATCCGTATTATTTTCTCTCAAATAAAATTAACTTAGTGATTATTTGAATTTAATCTAAGGAATTTATAAAAAAAAAATGTCAACAAGTATGACGGCTCCTTCTTCCTTTTCTTCTTCTCCAGACCAAAATGAACCCAAAAAGGATTAGAGATCTATCTGAAGTCCACAGATACTTTATAAACTAAGATCACTACCACGATCGAACTCTTATAATTATACATCTTTAATCAAATGAATAATGTTCCACAAAAACAGTTACAAAAAGTTATTAAAACTTCTAAAAGAATGTTCTCAATTAAAAGAAGCTAACGTGATCCTACTTGGGTGCGGTTGCAGGCGGTCGGCGAGATAAATCATTGTAGCGCTTCTTGATGATCATTGGATGCTGCGTTGATTGATTGGATCTCATCTCAGAGCCTGGCTCTGTTTATCGACTGTTTACAGGTTAAGTATGTGCGTAACACGGTATAAGACTTTGCATACAGAGAGATTACTGTTGTAAGAAATTAATCCTCTGTATCTAAGTACATGAAAAGTATTGTAGATGAAGATAATTATTCAAAGATTGTTACGTACTATACTTGTTAAAATAATTATGCTGCTTGCATCATCTCTAAGAAATTTTCAAGTCCCCTGCTGGAGAAAGCCCTACCTACCTACCTAATGGTAATTTTAGTCAAAATTCATCGCACCTGTTGTAGCCTATCACGAATGCAGGGAGTGTTGATGTTACGTGATATTCACGGGAAAAGAGTGACTAGTATTATATCAGACCTACACCACTCTGCACATTGTAGTTAATTAATTCTATTTTAATCACGAGACTTGCAATACTTCGGAATAAAAATGGTCGAGCCATATGATAGTCCATAACACCATCAAAGTACGGATTCGTGCATTCGCTCATGGAGAATTTTCAGCCCATTAAATCAAG
The DNA here is from genome assembly GCA_018251915.1 of Urbanus proteus proteus. Lineage (NCBI taxonomy): Eukaryota > Metazoa > Arthropoda > Insecta > Lepidoptera > Hesperiidae > Urbanus > Urbanus proteus. The sequence goes on from DWPV01000210.1 coordinate 13,139, forward strand.
TGATCGTTAATTTCTAGAAATCCATACAACCGTTTAATTTAATTGCTTAATCAACCAGACGTCTGAATGGGGGAAATGTACTTTTAGCAATTATCTTTATTAACTGAAGGCTCGAACGATCTGTGCAAAATTTTATTGAATCCGCAATTTATCAATTGTGAACTCTGCTACTCTGACACAATAATTAAACAAAGGCCTTATTGAAATTAATTTTAACGATTCGGATTGCCAATTATTCCGTTGGCGATCCGACACGAAAGTCGTAAAATTAGCAACGATTCATTTGCATCGCAGTATTCGAGATACTTGCTCGTCCGGATTAAGTTGTAATTTGTAATTGCCTTGGATTTTTTGAATAAATCTTTTTCATATATTGATTAGGGATATTCCACACGTATAAATCTGGGTTTTTAAGTACTTAGTTTTTTGTGGCTCTGTTGAGCAAAGTTGGTTAAAAATATGTATAAAAGCTTTAGAGACTTATTTATTAGTGTTATTATTATTTAAACTGTAAGTCATTTTTTTTATAATAGGTCAATGCTAGGTAATCTAGGTATCTATTAAAATAAATAAAATATGTTTGCTTTCACTATCAGCAAAGTAAATAAAATTCGAAACTTAAAATGGTCAATTTAAAAAGAAATTCGCCTCGTCATTCAAGCGCGGTACCGACGATTTTCCGATTATTAATCTATTGTCGGGCGACCGTTAAATGTAATCGATATTTCGTCTGCACCGTACAGCCGGTATCGATTAATTACGAGAATTGATTAGAGGGGGCGGCGCTTCACTAACGAGTCTGGGCCGTGTTTGTTTAATTACTTTTAAATCCGCCTTCCAAGAGGCTCTCTCTTTCGCTTCTGGTCTTCAATTGTTTGAGGCAAACATATTGTGTGGTTCTGTTTTTACGCTGGAATTCAAAATATTAAGGTGAAAGTAGCATCAATCCTTATGTTTACATCAATGTCTTCTTAAATTTAAACAGGTAGAAATTTTGCTTGTGATTTAATATTGTACAAATTTGGGCATTTAAAATTTGACACAGATGGATAAATTTTAATTATTTACGCGTGGCGCGGTGCTCAGCACACATACAACAAAAACTATATCACATACGTATATGGAATAAAAGTTTTCAATTGATTAGGTATTATTATAGCATAAAATCTCCTTTATTTTATTATAAATTATCGTCAATTATAATTTGTTAATTGCCAGTGATTAAAAGGCAGTTGATAGATGCTCTTAGTTCAGAGAGTAGACCATAGACCGCATCAGAACATTAAAAAAATAAAATTATAAATTAGCTGTCACAGCAAAGGGCGCGCCGTTTCACACGGTGCTAGCTCACCATAAAACATACAAAAATGCTGTTTTCGCTCGGCTTTTTTAACAACTCATAATTAGATTTGGCGAAGGTCCGTCCCACCGAATAACCGAATGTATGGTTTAAGTTAAAAGGTTTCATCAGAGATTTAAATCTCTGGGTTTAATACTTTATTTTATTTTTGACTTTTACTTTTTATTACAAAAATATATTTTTTAAAACAGGTTTATGATATTAATGACTTATTATTATTAATAAAATTAATTAAATTGTTATATTTTGTAAAAGAAATGCCTATATTTAATGTTAGTAACCACGTTATTTGATATATCATTGGATAAAATCGTTGGAATAATTGAATAACCTCTCTTCCGTTGGAAGTCGGTTAAAAATACTTATTTTTATTATTATTCTAAGCTTTCACTATTAGAGAGTTACCTTATTTTAATAAATAGTGAGACGTTATGTATTAGACACTTTTTATTCAGATTTTGCGTACCTACTTACAATGTATTACATTTAAGTTGATAAATTGTAAAATCTATAAATCTGTATCAATGTAATTAATTAACACTGATGTGTTACTTTTCTATAAAGTTGAGCAGTGTATGTAGCTAATACTTTTATTAATTTTACAAGTATATCATTTAGTTAATGTGAATAAAATTGGTGTATACATTTCCGCTTTCTCTTATGCATTAGTCCATATCATAATGAGAGTCAGTTAGGGGGCGGGTCGGTGTAGATGAGCTCGCTCGGATAAAAATTCGATTACAAATAATTTAACTGCGTTCCTATTTGTTTTTCATTAATATTCTGTATCTGATTACGTTTTTCAAATTAAAAAAATATCTATAGATACCAACAGTAGTGATGGACGGTCTTTTCTATTAGAGATTAGTGATGTTCTTATGAGGACTTATGAAGCGGTGCAGGTTAAGCCTATTTAGAGATTTTTTTTTTAAAGTAGCATGCGGTCCGCTTAATGGTAAGTGACACTGCCGCTTTTGGACCAACTTCGTTGAGAATCCATATTCTGTTATGTTATTCATACATGTTCTGCCTAAGGACAAATCACAGCTGCGCTTCTGAGGACTACCATAGACATTTCGCATTGAAGTCAGCTGGCATTCACTACTGTCCAACTACCAAGTGCTTCGAATAACGTGGTGGTGGGGTTGCGGTGTTAGGTTCTAGGTGGTTGGTCTTAGCTAGGTCAAAACGTACTTGTTCTACCACTTTGCGTTTATTTTACACATGTGGTTGTGCCACCCTGGTTGAACCACTATTTTCGTAACTTTAAAATTTTAATCGTTTTGTTTCCTGAACAGATGCAAGAAAAATTTTCAAGCAGTTTCAATAATACTTTTTTGCCCTAAACTCTGGACTAAACTACTCCGTCATTCTATTTTATAAACATTGCAATTACTTTGGACATTCCATTTTTATTCATTTTATAGTTGCAAGGAGAGACAGAGTCGCGACCGCTCGTATAAAATAATTATAATAATGTTAAGTTACGATCGTATTATATGGATGTCAGGAATTCGCGTCCAAGTCATTCATAACAAAGTTGCATAAACCCTCAGCCGATCGACACGCCTCCAGACAACTAAACGGATTTTAACGAGTTTTTAATCCTGTAAAGCTACTTATTTCATTTTGTAGAACACCAACGATGATTAAGGACTTAAAACTGCATTATTTTAATCTCCGTTTATAGTGCGTATTGTAAATCATTGCGAACGTCCTTATTTATATGGACTTGTAGGAAATTATTTTTATCTCACATTTGGGAACGGGACTCACCTAAAACTTAGGAAGACATACTCGTATGCTTTGATTTTTAAAGATGGTAGAGTCATTTATAGTTCGACTTTGAAGGCACCACTTCTTACATCATCAGTAGGTATTAAGCGTTTCTGTTTTCTGGTCTGAAGAATATGGTAAAGGGGACATACTGATCCGTGGCGTTCCAACTTAGTCGTCAGGGGAGTAATACCGTGGCCATCTCGAATTTCACTCGGGGTTAGTTACAGATGTCCATGGGCAGTAATGGCTACATACAATGAGATGGACTGCATGTTTGTTTGTTACTTCCATATAAAAAGCTCTATCTAATATTATTCTTAATGACATTGTTAAAGGAGGAAAATTTAACCTGAAGAAAAGTTATTAAATTTCGTATTTACCTACATTTTGCCTAGACCAGCACTAATCCCGATATTCTGTGAATATCATAAATAATAAGGAATTAAATAAAGAATACAAGCAGCAGCGACTATGCTCAATCAGATGCAGTTTAGTCGTAAGGGTAGCAGTGATCATAATTGTTACATTAGATTTATCGTTTGCGATAAATGTTGCCCAGTAGCCACGTAATGTTAAATAGACTAGTTCCTTATTTGCATCTTTTACTGCAAACATCACTTTCATCTTAAGAAAAATAAAAGTAGCTCTTCATTGATATCAAGAGCATACGAACAATGGAGCATAGCGCACGCGAGTACCATCTATACACGTCAACAGTCCAACAATCGTTACTTGAAGCTACATTATAATTGAATTTCAGATTAATAGCTCTTTTGAAACCAATCGGGCCTACGCTCTTCCCACGTTGCCTCCATAATTGAATTTCCCATTGGCATAACACTTTAATTAGACGATTATGTTATTAATGAGTGTCGTTGTAGTATTGTTTCGTGGATGATGAATGAGAGATGGGTACACGGCTCCCAACAGTTAGCTGTCATATTTTTCAAAACGACCGTGATGAATGGTTTCGCCCGTTGAAAGCCGAATTGGATTAGTTCGATTTTGTTTCTTTGGCGCGTTGGAATTGAATAAGTTCGTGCTAATTTTGTTTTAGTGAGCTGCGTTCATTAATTAGTTTGTGTACGTTTCTTATTATAAAAAGTCGTTAAAGAGAGATACTTATCGACGGCGGGTAGGATCATTGGCAGCAGGATTTGGGTTCAGTCCCCAGTGAGGTAGGCATCTGCCTAAGTGTTGGTGTAGTGACTTTGTGAGTGTAAAATTCTAGCATGAGGCTATAAATGTAGTGTTTAACAAAACTAAGAGTTACATTGAATTAGTCATTTTCTAATAAAAAATAAGAGTATTTTAATATTAATTATTAACGTAACGTTGAGGTGAGGTATTGTTAATGGAACAAAAAGGTTTTTATTAAGTTTGTTGGCAACTGTAACAAGGGTGTAACTGGTTGACGGGTAAGGGCCTTAATTTGAATATAAGGCATTTTAGTAATATCCAATAGCTTGGGAATAGGGATGTAGTATTTGGGCGTGTATCAATATAATTAATTGTCGTTACATGCAAATAACTTTTCATACTTATAAGTCAGTAAATGGTGAGTTAAGAAAAAAATAAAAGCATTAAAAAGTTTTATACATTTTATTATACAGGATCCTTTACGATTTCAATTTAAATTAACAAGTTGTACAAGCAAAGAACGATGATTTATGTTGTTTTTGTAATTATTTCTTTGGTACAACCATGTAAAAAGCTTTTTTATAACAAAAGTAAGTCATAAATAATAATTTGAAGCCATTAAAATCTATAAAAAATAAAGAAGCCGATTATTTTTTATCCAAAAAACAACTAAGTTCGGTATTACAATTACAAAAATTTAAAACATCATTAATCAATTAATTAATTTTATGACGGGTAGAACGATGTTTTTAAATACATACAATAAATAACGTGCGGTACAGTCGAGCACATAAATTGCACAAAATATTTTTTGTATATTACACGTACACATGTATATTTTGCCCGCAAATTGTAATAATTAGATATGACAAATTATAATTTGTCTAAAGTAGTACATATTTGTCAAAGTACTTTACTTTATGTAGGTAAGTAAGTTATTCACTTGTTTAATATTTCCACCAGCACCATTGATACTCGTATCTACAGCCTATTGTATTATGCATGAGCTTTTAAACTATTAAACAAATCGAACATGTGACTAATGTCAAATAAAATGTCATTAAATATTGGCCCCTATCGCTAAGTCATTGATAAAATTCATGTATTATAATGATAATACATGAATTTCGAGTAATGACTCGAGAGCAAATTATTGACATTATTTATATTGAGTGCTGTCAAATTATACTTGTATGACATGTATTTTACCTATGTATGTATAATTTATTATTTTTGTAAGTTAAAGATATTATCACATGTTACTTAGACAACATTATAATGAGAATGCCATAAAATATTAATTTCGATAATGTTGCCATGTTGAAAGTAATTGCAATGGTATTAAATATAAACATGAAAGTTTCAATAATATTATCATATTGCCAATTATCATGTTGATTTTCTTGATATAAGACCAATTACTATGTTAATTAATTAAATAATTAATTATGGAATTTCGTGAAGATTTTATAATAACAATATAATTGTAGGCATAGATAAAAATATATTGTCAGCAAAGGTAACGGTAATAACGGTTTTCATTATTACTACATGTCATGTAACAAATATTGCTGTGGTTAGGAAAGGCACGTATTTATCAATGTACATACAATGTATTATTGTATAATTATGTCTTAAATTCAAAACGAATATACATAATATTCCTTATAGTAACAATAAATAACAATAAGGCCTACTATGGACGGATAGCATCAATCTAACTACACAACACTAAACTATATTATACCTAAATTATCTAATTACATATATTTTATATAGTTATCTTACAAGGCAACATTTGCCAACAAATCTTTGTTTAAATATAATTAAGATTAAGGTTCGAAATATAAAATACTGATAATTTTTACTTAAAAACCCTTTCGAAGTAAAAAAGGAAATTAACAACTTATTTGCTAACACTTCTGTAGCCAAGTTTACATTAATTGTAAACTAATATATTATAGGTCGTAACAATAATTTAATATTTACTTAATTAAACTGTAGGTAATGTAATTTAAGACATTGCGTTAAAGGATGTTTATCTTCGTCAAAAGTTTTAGTGTTTAATTTTGTGTAGTATTAGCCACATTAAAACAATAAAAATATATTATAATACAGAAGATAACAATGAAATTATTAAAAACATTAAATACTTCAGTAATACCAATTTCCTACCACACATACAATTGAATTAATCACACATCTCTAGAGATTAACGAAGCTCAACTGATAAGGTCGGTGTGGTGTCTTTGTCTTAGCATTTCTAGTCTCAGCTCGTGTTCTCTCGCGGCCATCCTTAGCGCTGCTATGCTGGAGCTTCGTCGTTCGACTTCAGGCCCCTGGGGGTTAGGGGGTGACTCGCTCCCCGGGGAGATAGGGGGCGACACCGGCGGGGGGGCGGGGGACTGCCGCGGGGGCGCCGCGAGCCCCGCGAGCAGTGTGTGGAATGGGGGAGCGGTTGAGTACATTGGGGGGTTAAATAATGGTGGCCGGGACAGCGGCGCTCCGAGGTACTGCGCTCCTAACGGGCTACCGCCATACCTGTTGAAGAAAGTGAATTTGAGAATTTGTTCACACATTTGATCTAAAATATCATTACTCAATAGTATTATTTTAATGTTGTTTCGCGTAAGATGACTTACATAAAAATAATTTTTTGAAATAATGTTTTCTAAAGTAATAAATATAGATTTGAAATTGTAAATGAAATAAAAAAATTGATTCATACATGTATTTTTGAAACTGCCATGTCCATTTTGTGCAAAAACTTCTCAAGCTTAAACAAACAAAAGCCAACTCACCTAAATGAAGCCAGCGCGTTGGTATCAAAGGGTTTCCTGAACCCGAAGCCCAGCTGTGAGAATGGGTTGGGCATGGACGCGACCACGGACGGCGGGGGAGCGCCCCCAGCGGCCCCCAGGTACGGGTTGTAGGGGTGCGCTTGGGGCCCCACCTTCTCTTGCTTCCGCCATTTCGCTCGACGGTTTTGGAACCAGACCTGCAATAAATGATGTTATATCAGGCTTTTGATGATAACATTGGTATAATTAGGGCGTGTTAAAAAAACTCAGGTCAGGGGTTTCCACAAGTTAAGTGTGTTTGTGCGTGTGTGTGTGAGGTCGCTTTCCAAAGAATATGTTGTGCCAGAAGCATTCGCAAGAAATATAGATACATTTTTAGCGAAATGCAACCATAACTGTTACATCTATTTGCTTAATACATTTCTATATTTCAATTGCATAATATTCATATTTTAAAGTTACGAATAGATACGACTTATAAGGGGACAAACATACGGACAGACGTTGCCTTTTTTGTTCGTTGATATTAACATGAAACATAGTGTCAAGTCCTAAAGTTTTTAAAAACACATCAATTATGCATGTTTTGCGATTTCGTTATTGGCATGATGCCACAAAAACGGCGCATTTCAATATTTTATGGCAGGAAGCCCCCTGGCGATTGATTGGTTCCTTAATGCATATTTATGTTTTACTTTTAAATAGCCTTTGTGGTTTAACTTTGGTTGTGTTTTTCTAAGTCCAGAAGATTAATACAAATGTGATCCTAAAATAATTTTCTTTGAATGGTGAACGCGATGGCGTCCATGGACATACGAAGGCAAGACCAAAACACCCAGAACTGAAATGTACTTCATTATTCAGAAGTTTGCCTGACCGGGGATCGAAACTGGAAACGTAGCACGGAACACGGCACTAAGCGGGTTGGTTAAACTTAGGTACTACAAAACAATATAGTGTTTTATCAGCTTTTTAAGACGTTGTAATTGTGTTGTTGTTTATTGTTTCTCATACAACAGTAGAGTATAAAGGTGAAGAGACAGATATTTAAACTTATTTATCTGTTTGCTTACAACCGTAAATAATATCCAGATTGGATTTAATAAAGAAAAGAATGGATTTATATTTGAATCGCAGACGCGTGTGTAAATTATTTTTTGACACGCATTACGAAACGGACAGGAGGTAGTCTCGCAAAACACCGCCAACCTTGAGGTCGCAGGAAAAATTATATTGATTGATTTATAAGCTATATTCGCCCAGCATTAATAAACTTAAATATTTATGACTAATAAAAAAGAATACGAAACTGCTATCATTATGTAAACTGATATTTTTATGGTAATTTAAATTAATTCACTTATGATAAATGCAACCGTGTAAAAAATTTTAAACCACGTTTCTGTAAATGTCGAAGCAGTTTAACTGATGCTGCAAAATACGGGCCCGTTTAACTTGCAAATTTGTCAAGCATTTTTAAGCCGAGTTTCGTGGTTATAAAGTTTAATTTCGTGTTTGTGTGTGGAGTCTATTAAGTTTACAATTCGTATTAAAATATGACTTCATACGGTGCGGCTCTCGAATTTATAAATGTTGTAATTGGAGGCAAACACGTCGGCGGAATGGCAAGTATGGCGGGCAAAAAGACGGTCGATCTGGTGCGGGTTAATAGCGGCAGAGTAGCGCATTAAGGTAATGACGTCTTGGGAAGGGCACCTAAAATGTCGCTTGATAACGATTGTTGTTAATTTATGAGATTTTTCCACATAATTGTGCCACTAATACCGATAAAGTTTTGGCTTAATTTATTTATATTTTACGACTCTCTGAGTACAAAATGTATACCTATTACTTGTTATGAGCATTTTAAGTTAACAGTGATCATCAAATAGTGTATCAAAGTATGTCATAAATCTGCGATGGCACAACTTTATTTTCAAATTATTAAGAAACAAGATACTTAACTAAGTATAAATAAAAACAACGTAAGCAATAAAATATCGCTGGCTGGAAATTATATGCGTTTGATTGACATTGGCAGTTTTATTTAAAAACCGAACGTGGATTTATGGTTACATGACGACATAAAGCAAAGATTACACATTTGTTCAGCAGTAAATTTTTAAAGTTGGTTTCAAATTACGTTTTGATTTCTAATTTGTTTATTATCACTAAAAGTTACGATTTGATTTGTAATTTATAGTTCATAATTTGTTAAAGATAATGTAGAAATAACTTATGTGATCGGGGTATCGCTTTTGTTTAAATAAGGTTGACTTTTTAATTCTTTAACGCGGGTGAAATCGCGGAGATCAACTAGTGAAGGATATAATTGAAAATGGCGTTATCGATTCGCCTTTTGCTCGTTTTCTATAAACGTAAACTTAACCATCTTTTTGGATTATTTATACATATATTGAAACAAGTATGTTCATACCACAGGTACATACCTACTACAAAATTTATAAATTCAACATTTAATCCTTTATAGGTTAATAAACACTGAAACCATAGTAGGAAGAGATATAATTTATTGAACCTATAACTTAAAATGTCTTATGTAAAGTATGTCTGTATATGTATGTTATTGTAATGTTAAGGTATACTTTATAGTATACATAATCAAGTATTTATATATGACATGAAATGAAACAATTTTACATTCTTAATCCTATCGTCATATAAATGGAGTTATTAACTAATAACGAATTTCATTTTCCGTTTTAGTCCTTGCGAATAGAATAAATTAATTAGTAGCAATAACACGCTAATTGATTCAATTTACAACGCATGCCAAAACGAATGGTCATACATATTTAGCGAGGCATAAGTATCAATGTTGCGAAATATGAAAAATTCAGTTTAATGTTGATTGTATAGGGACTTGTCTTCCTGTGCGCGATATTGCGATACTGCGAACAACACTTATTAAATAAAAAGGAAAAAGTAATTTTAATGGAGATCTATAAGTACCTACATACCTCGAAATGGCAGTATTTTTGTAATCTCGTTGTCGGTAATATGTTGTATACATTTACAGTTGTAAAACCGCCATTTACTATTACATATTTTATTGGAACAAGTTATACCTACCTGAATGTACTGAAAGATTTTTAAAGGGTACATCATTTAACACAAATAGGTACTTATCTGAGAAAATACATCAACTATGATATTTCATCGCTGAATACATTTGGTTGTGATTAATAAAGCTTTGGGCTCAAATTACGAAGGAACTTGCTACCCCCATATTTCATAAATCATTCGCGTCTAATATTTTGTTCTCATCGCCAGTGTAGCCACGCCTTTAGCTTTACAAAGTTGATACATAAAGTAACAAATGCTAATATGGGTAATAAAATATAGTGTTGTTCACATGTCCCACAATGGCGCTGTATTCTAGCAAATTATTGTTTAACTTTATCTTCGAGCTATTAAACTTTCAATTACAGTGTCTTTGTAGAGGTATAACTTCAGTTTAGGTGTCGGTAATAACTACGGTTTATTGCTCTAAGTGTTGGGTAAAAATAGTTGACACTAAAGTTCGAGAACATATTTACTTTTCTCCGTTCGTTCATTGAATCAATACATAAGCGCAATAGCAGTGTTATACTCGTATTAATATGTAATTTTGAAATAGTCTATTTACTAGCCTTTATTTGATATCCCTATTATCATTATAAAATAAAAAAATATTTAAATGAGTAGGTTATATATACATTTTTTAATATCTATACAAATAAATAAAATTGAAGTGTCTGTTTGTGATTTCAAAATATAATTTTTTTACTCAATGCATATGAAAGTATACACGATACCTATAACGAAAATGCAATTAAAAAAATTTTTGTCTGTCTGTCTGTTTGGCTGAGCTAATCTTCTAAACGGCTGGACGGATTTTGACGGGACTTTCACTGGAGGATAGCTGAAGGTCTAAGGCTATTTTAATTTTTGAAAAATCTATTAGCGCGCGCTCCACGCGCATGCGCGTGCCGTCGCGGGAGAGCGGGTTGATATTTAAAATTAATTAAATATGTATTCTTTTTTACTTTTTAAACGCGATTGAAACCGCGGGGTTCAGCTAGTAATGAATAAATATTTAGAAAAAAAAGTTGATATTTTAAAACTACATAGCCTACGTCACTATGACGATGAGACGATTCCAATAACACCACATCACGCCAAACAGCTTGACGGATTGTGATATCAATCCGTCAAGCTGTTTGGGAAATGAACATAAGAGAGAGAGAGAGAGAGAGAAAATGAACATACATACACATACGCTCGAAAATCATTACCCTCTTTCTGACGCAGGCGGGTAAATTCTAAATTTGTATTGTTTCAGCTGTATTACCTTGTATGGGTTTTTAATTAGTAGAAAAAACAATATCAATGTGTACAAATAACCTATTTCCTCATTTCCTGTAACGTGGCGACAAATAGAGAATATTTATTGCAACATATCTGAAGACATTAGTTGTGTGAAGTTATAATCTAACATAAAACACTTAGTATGCTGTTTTAACTTTTTATGTTATTTGTAATTAATGATCTTTGATAACAGCAGAAGGCAGGTTATCAAAATTACTATCGAGTACTTACTCAAGTTCATGGAATACCTAAATATGAATAAATATTGATTGGTTACTTAGTTGTGGTTTTACCGTAAAAAAAAGGTCCTGAAAAGAGGGTTTTGGACCTATTTCTTGATTTAATAAATGTATGTACTTATAAAAGGTTACAAGTTAAGTCGACAGAATCCTTTTGAACCGTTTTTGAGATATTTGGATTTTAAGATTTTATTTTTATTTTTTGGCACTTATAAATCTAAAATCAACTTAAGGAAAAAAAATAACTTTTGGTTGCCATTATTTTTGCTGTACCTATAAGCTAGAGGTCTTCACAATTAATAAATGTCATTATTAAATTTCAACACAACTGCTAATATTGTAAAATGAGCGCTCAATAATTAATTGAATTTAAAATTTTCACTAAATGTTTCAAACTTCAAGGATTTAAAAATAAAAAAAATCCAGAAAAGTTTACAGACTATAACATTCTGCAGACTAATTTAAAAATAATCTGCATATTTCTAGCTTTCCAAAAAGGTATAATAAATGCAAGTTATATTCATAGTTTTAAGAAAAAAATGTATTTAAATATAATTCTTACGACATAGACAGAAAACATACGAAGCTATGACATGTTTTTATTAATACCATACACACATACAAGCAATTTAAATGTCCACGTAGTCTTAAGTTTTCCTTCTAAGTTATTCCCTTCAAAATCCAAAATTTTGTTATGTAATGTTGTGATGATGTTTTATTATTCAATCGGTTTATTTCAATAGGTTTTTCTCTAAGAGTGAATAAATGAGTATTTTTCCCGTTCGCTTTTATTTTCCGTCTAACGTTTTAAAAGGAAAATAAAGTGGGTTTTGTATGTGATCTCAATATTAATCATATAATTTGCATAAATGGCTTTTCCTTACCCCTTGCTCCACATTTTAATGTTTTAAAGAACGAAGCAGGAAAAAAACGTCCTAACGAACGACCTAATAGAATTTGTCCAAAGGAATCCAATCTAGATTTGTGGTTCGACTGTGGAAGTATCATCTCTACAACTCTTTCTATAATAAAATAGGGCTACGGTATCTCCTGCCTGTCGTAAGAGGCGACTAAAAGGGAGTTCTGGGGTTGCGGGCGGCAAGAGTGGGAGCTCGAACCGTTCGGCCAACAACCCCGGGAAGGACGGCGGTATGTGTGGTCGCATACCGTCAACACCAGTTGATGTGATTTGAGCTAATGCTCACCGGGTCAGAGAGCCAGAAAAAGGCATCGCACTTGAAGGACTTCGGCGGAGGTCCAATGGAGTTCCCGCAGTCCTCCACTGTCGAGCGCTGAGGACGGGGGGGGGGGGGGGGGGGGGGGGGGGGGGGGTTTAGTGCGGTAAAAATCCCACATAACCTGGCGTCGCTCCCAAGGCGTCGGGTACCTTTTGAAGGTTTCCCCTCGTCATCAAAAAAAAGGTAAATGACAAGAGACAAGCTTTTACAGCCTTAATGTATTTAGTAAATACATATTAATTTTGCATTTTGAACGCTGATCACTAAGTACTTTTTTAAAAACCTTTTATCGCTTATACGAGTAACCCGTTAACGATCGGACCCGTGCCTAATAAGTTAAAACATTGTATTGTAATACCACAATAATGTATGTGTATTGAATTATAGTATTTGTTGTTCCTTTGACCATAAATTTTCTAACTTCCTCTTTTTAACAATACAACAATTATCGATTCGATCTACACAAAGCAGTAGGTTTTATTAAAATTTATCCACAACACCTGCGTAGTGCAATTCGTAGAAATGTAAAGTTTAATGCTAAGAATAGATGAGTGTAGGGCTGCCACATTTTACATTTTAGTATAGTCTAATTTGACAGAACGGCAGAATTAAAAACTTAAAAAAAATTAAACGCTCTCTATACTCATAGCCCTACAGTAGGAGTTGGGTGCCATGGACACACAAAGACGAATACACAAACACCTAGACCTGTTTGGCCGGGAATCGAACCCGGGACCCATTGCGCGTCAGACCGGTATGGTAACCGTTCCGCCACGAGGGTCGTCAATTATACAGTGAGTAGCAAATTCGCATACATAACTCCCGTTAAAAATGTAACTGATAATAATGGACTCATTTCCATATGTATGTATGAGGTTAGTTGTAAATACATTGCTACTTTTGAGTACTCGGAACATCTCAAAAAAGTAAATGTACCTTACCATGAACTTCAAACAAATTCAGCAGCGCTAAATTGCTGCATAAGACATATATCTCTGTAATGTGGCGCAATTCTATAATTTTTACTGGCAGTTCAAAACACGAATTGTGTGTTCGTCTATGGTATGGTTATACATAAAAATTGTACCGACGCGTAGGTACAAAAAAATTATAATATATAATTTATGATTTCTGCCAACCCTAGCCTAAGTGCGGGTTATTGCTTTATCGTACGACTAATTTGTATTCGTGTAATTGCATCGATTGTGCACAATAAGTGTGGCAACAAATGACCGAGTGCAGGTTCCATTCCGTGTTATTAAAAGATCGCTCGTGACGTGGAGTGACGAATGTTAGTGTGCACGTGGATGCGGTAAATCATTACCAACAATAATCTACAAAACGTACAATATAGTCAAGATATTTACTATAACGATGTTTGGCTACAAGTACCTTTTTATGTGCCCACCGCCGCAAATGGAAATTTGTAAACAACCTCAGATAACATAACTATCCTATCTGAACTTGGCCACAGATGCATTGATACTTCTAAACTATCTGAGATCAGCTACAGATGCACTGCATCCTCTAAGGACTACATTGGAACGCCTGAGATAAGTAGGTATGTCACTCTTATCACACCTTTTAAACCAGGACATAACAGCGCTGAATACTGCTGTTATTAGACATAAATAGATCTGGCGGTGCGGTGGTGCCGTCAGAGTTGAATTACAGAGGGTTCTACCACCTTTAAAACCTACCTACCTTTACCTACAATGTGTGTGCGTCATCAACCGATTAATGTCCCACAGCTGGGCCCGGGTCCAGCTACGCTTGAAAAGGGACTTACGCCATATTCCACTACGTTTGGCCATATGAAACTTGGCTGGCTGCGCAATCCTTTTTATCATTAGTGTGTACTAACATAGTCTATAAGTTTCTTTGTTACTAACCAAATGGATCCCTGTTATCCGATAATAAATTAATTTGAATTTTTAAGAGGTGTTATTTTTTTATCCCGTTTACGTCAAATTAAGCGTTATTAATAAGTTATTAAGTTATTTCGTGCCTGAAGGCAAGTCAATTGAGAATCCAAGTTTCAGACCTTATGACTTTATACACAATATGTAAAATGTAATATATTTATATTTATACACAATATGTAATGTAATGTAAAATTAGTTAAAAATTCATTTAAAAAGCTACGAGCTAAGCTTAGACAAGTAGCTATGTGTGCATAAATTGCATGTTTTAAAAAGAAAAATATGTTTACATTGCAGTTCATATAATTAATTACTGCTCAGCTGGAGTTACGTCACACGATGCGCATTATCACTTACGTATGCAGTCATTACTTTGTGGCTGTGTGGCCGGCTATTGATATACCGGCTACCGTTAGTTAAAAAATATACAATAATCATAAATATGTAACAAGACGCCTTTAACACGCATAGGCCTATTGTAGCATTTTAGCCTGTGTGGGCGTCATGGACAAATAAAGATGGATACACAAACACCCAGGGTGAACACCCAGAATAGAAATCTGAATTTATCATTTTTATATCTGCTTGGCCGAGGATTGACCTCGGTCCGGTATGGTTACCGCTTCGCGGCGCAGATCGTCTTTGTCGTTATTGTCGTAGTTTATCGTAGTCGTATCGTGTCGTAGTTTTAGTTAGTAGTGGTAGACCCTTTGTAAATTTTAATTCTCTGATATGATTCCTTTGTCGCGACAAAGAAGTCTTTGCATGGCAATTGATAATCGCGTCATACAGGATGCTGGTCTACATATCTACATTTCAATAACTCAGCGGTTTAAGTTCCAATCCAAGGCGAGAGGTTTTTTAAGTTTATACTAGTTATATATCAGTGTTTAGGTTTACGGAGTTAGATCTAGAAAGTTCTCTTGGTTCTCATAATGTTAAATTAAACTATGAAAGAAAGCCCATGCAATGGATAATATGTAACACCTAATAGTAATTTTTATTTAATGATTAAGTTAAATGAGTGTGTGATCAAATATTTGAGCGAATACAAATAAGTGCTAATTAAAATAATAAATATTCCATAATAACGACTTTCTTAATACTAACGCACGGAGATGAATACACATTAGGCAATAAATCACCTGTTCAATTAATTTAATTGCGCATAGCTTTAATTTTTACACTCTATTTCCTATAATTTGCTTTTCTAAGATAAGAAAGTCATATTATTTCGTAGAAATTGTTTATTAATTGGTCAGTGAGTATTTCACAATATGTCTTTAATCCGCCTCGCGTTTACAGACGATTGTTTTGCCAATTTCAATTGTGAATAAATTTTATATGGTTACGCAAAAAACCTCATTACGTAGTTTGTTCACGCGAATCGGATTTGATTTCCGAGAAAACGAATTTATTAAAATACAGGAAGTTTACTCATTTGACTAATTAATCAGGGATATAGGAACAATGGGTATATAAACATCTATTACTGTTAGAAAAATAGATAGAAGAATTAGCCTGAAAATGCCGAGTACATACCTGGGTCTTGGACGGTGAACGTTGACATTATTGTTGCCTATTAATAGATAGATAATTTATTTATTCTGTTTTTATTTAATAAAGAATTAAAAATATTATATTTTAGTTATCACTAAGTAATCGTTTATGTGATGAATGTAAAAATTGAGTTTGTATAATTTAGAATAATCATTAATATACTGAATAATCATTAATAACCATTATACTGTTATTAGATACTATAATTTAATATTATGATTAATTGTCGTTTATACCTAAATCTTTACAAACATGTAAAAATATAAAATATTTATAATTGTGGCTAAAAATAGCCACGTTCTCAGGTTTATCTAATTCTAATCATATCGCGTGGATTATGGAGCATAATCGACTTAAAATAGAATTACTTATCGAAGGGCAAATTATCTATAAAGTATTTTTGAAGATATTAAGGCACTCGTTTGAAAATGAGATTATAAAAATATTAAAAATGACGTATGATTTTAATAATCTACATAAAATTTTCCCAGTGATCACGTAATAATTACTGAAGCTTATTAACTATTTCAGTATCACTAGGTACATAAAGAAGCGCTTTGAATATCTCTCATTTATAATTTTAAAATATTTATATATATGCAATAGTTAACTAAATTGTTGCTAGGCATAACTATTACATAATTGTAAAGATGTTTAAATAAAAAAAAAATTGAAAAAATGATAAAGGTGCCAAAGTTTATGTATGTATATAATTAAGTAACAGCATTTCGCACAACGAATTAGCATAGCTATTCGAAGAGGGAATGCTCCCAGCGTCTTGGGAACCTTGCCCAAAGACAGCGATGGTACAAATTTTTTATGGTAGTTTGTGTTTTTATATCTTTGTATTTCTTTTCTGTATATATGTACATTTTGTAAATAGTACCATTAATTATTTAATAGAATACAATCTAGTCACAAGAGAAAAATAACATTGTTATAAAAATGTGCCTTTTTACAATATTATTAAAATTTTACTCTTTACAACTCGCCAACCTTACAATTTCTGAATGGTTACTAATTTTATAGAATTTTTTGCCAGGATTTCTAAAATCAGTAATGCCAACTCCACATCGATCATAAATTAATATTCCCTGGATAAAACGTGTCATTTCGCTCGGTGTGAACTGATTAAAGGTTGCACAGTTTTATCGTCGAGTATTGTACGAACCGGGCACTTGAAGTGCACAGGGAACATTATTGGTAATTTGGTTGTCTTTAAAGGTGTTGTGAATGTGTTTCGACCTTTATATGTAGCAATTAGGCTGTAATAAGTTTGAGCTGTAATTTAATAAGCAGTATAAGTGCATAAGCTAGCTCTGGACAGGTGGATAAGTCTAGAACTTTTTAATATTTAATATAAGGGAACGTGAAAATTACATGCGGGCATGTGGTCTGTCTATAATTATAATTTTCCTAAACTGCAAATAATCAATGAAAAAAACAGTAACTCAAAATATGAATTAGTTAAAGTTTAGTAAAGATTCGAAGCTAACTTTTTAACATTTTAGTATCAGAATATAGCAGCATTAAATTTAAAAAAAACCTACATATCGTACAAAATAATTTTTCAGTTGCTGACATAGCATGAGCTAAGGATAATTTCATTATGAAGTGCGTACACAATACTATTTATAATTTATATAAGAGCAGTATTCATAAGTCTTGTCTGTATAATCAGTAATTGAAGAGAATTGCACATAAGTAGTTTTAGGTTTTATTTTTCCGTCTACAAACGCAATTTATAGTAAGTTGATGCATGTTATTATTGGTGTTAGACTCTTTGCAATTATATAGCAAAAAAGGCAGTGGCTTTGAATTTATTAGTGCAATTAGTTAGACATTATGGACATTTCTACTTTATATTTCTATCACAATCTCTTATACACGTAGAGCTACATAGAACGCCTACTACATAAGGCCTTTGATATATTATTATGCTAAGAAGATAATTTATATATATGTTATATGTACTTTATGACATAGTATTCAATGGTGTATTATATTTTGAAAATAACTTTATTTAAAGGTTCTAGAAAAATGTAGCTCTTTACAGGTGGGCTGATAATTTTTAGAAGGTATTGAAAATTGAAGATAATAGAATTTGAGGTTCGACCGGTGATACTGTTGCTGAAATAGAATACAGCAGTGATAGTTGCTACTGTGTAATGGTTTGGAGGGTGGAGTAACTTAAAAGAAACATATCTTATATGTATGTATTACATATAGTTGATATAATGAACGATAATTACCTGTATCCTTGCTTCTGTTAAACCAATTTTCATCGCAAGCTCTTCTCTGAAACAAGGAATTGGATTTGCATTATTTGTCAGTTTGTCACCATTATATCGAACAAACGTATAGACCCAGGTTCCTTTCCTGGTGAGGCAGATACTGCTCGTATTTTGAATTCTTAATTTAGTGGCTTCCAATCCATTACGTATTATATTTTTATTATACCTTATGGAAGTTATTTTGGTATTTCAAGTTTTTAACGTAGGGTTTGTGATTCTGCACTTAGAATCTTATTCAATGGTGAATACCTAGTATATTAAGGACTACAAGTGTGTATGTGTGTGTGTATAAAATGTATACATTATTTTTATTGTATTACTCTAAAAAAGTTTGCAGTATATATACTATTTTTATCTTAAATTGCATTATATGTAATGTTGCGTTTTTTAAACTAAATAAATAACTCATATCAGTTGTACGTCACATATTGATTATATTATCTATGATAGGTATTTCAAATATTTTGTCGGTTTCCTGTCGATGATGCCATAAACATGTATAACATTATCACTGCAATTAATGTATCTATTACATTATAACATACAGGTAAAATTTATTTCATACTTTTCGATATTTTGGGGCGTTATCGGCTTAAGCCGGAAATTGGGCGTTATCAAATTGATCCTATTATTTTGTTCTAAAATAGAAATGATCGAAATACTACATAATGATATTTATCAATGATATCTGACATGTATACCTAAGTGTTGCTGATAGATCGTTTCGAATTCATTCAAATGATCGATAAGAATTTGTCAATGGAGTTCGCATGATACTAATCTGTCACTACGTAAACTACGTTTATTACAAATTTTGTTTAATTAAATTAAATTTGGTTTCCAAATACCAAATACTGATTCTAAATAATCATGTACAATTGAAACGTAATACGTAAGTATTTATGTAGTAGTATGTATTTACTGTGCAAAAAAGGTATCTAAGAAATTAGTCCATCACGTATCTTATATGTCTTAAAGTATGTGATTTTGTATTAGATTCAGCAAATGCTATTATATATCGATAAATAAATATCCAACTTCTTTGTTACTTGATTATTTAAACATCAAAAATGTCTTCAATGGTACGAGTAGAGTTCCCGTAATGTTAAATTTGATCAGGTGGAAAATCTTTCAAATCTCTCTTGCCCAGCTGTGGGAATATAATTTTGAGTACAACACTTGAGTGTAATATCAGTTAATTGATTCTTACAGTAGAATCATTGTTACTTGAAATGAAGGGTTTTAATATAATTATACATAAATATGCTTGATTAAATTATACCTGCTTATTATGTTGGTACTTAAGTATTAAGTATTACCTACCTAATATTGAATCACTTGGGATTCCCGAATCTATTATTTTAAACAGATAAAACAAAATTGCCATCAACCTGTACTCACCGGGTAAAAACATCAGGATAGTGGGTCCTGGAGAAGGCCTTCTCCAGTTCTTCAAGCTGGAAGCTGGTGAATGTGGTCCTGTATCTCCTCTGCTTCCTCTTGGGTGCGAACTCGTCTGCGTCGTCGCTGTCTGCGGAGCCCGGCATGGGCCGGTCTGACGGCGACTGGTCCGTGTGGAGCTCGGGGGTGGTGCGAGGTGAGTCGTCCTTCGGCGGCTCCGACACCCCCATCCCTGTGTACTTCTGGTAGTCTTGGCTGTAGTAATCTGAAAAAAAAGAAAAATATGTTATTTTTTCTTACATATTTTATCGTTTACGCATTAAGGTATATAAGTCGTTATTATTCATGTGTCTTTGTATGTGAACGAATTTAAGATTATTTCATTTGGAATCTTATTGTGTTTTCATTTTCTGGATCAACAGTAGTAAGCATATGACGTTTTTTGAGAATCTTCTCCAAATTTAAGATTTTTTATTGGAACCTTATTGTGTTTTTATTTTCTGAGTAAACAGCAGCATATGATGCTCTCTGAGAATCTTTTCATATTTTTAAATGAAAAGAATCTATACTTATACCTACTTACTAACCGTACTACATACTATACCAGTATAGGTACTAATAAATATTGCTATGCCGACAATAGTGCTATAAAAATTGGAATTAAATTTAATATTCTAAGTCGAGAATCCTGAGAATAGATAAAACTAAGCTGATACCATCGCCACACCTGTTTCTGCGTAACTGCAGTGTTACGCATGTTACATAACTGTAATCTGCAACCATATGAGGCGGTCCAATTTTTTTATATGGTTGAAATAGCTAACGAGCAGGTCCATCTTATGGTAAGTGGCCACTGCCGCCCATGGACATCTGACATCCAGATAACACAGTCCTACCTGTGGTCGGTTACAAATGCGTTGCTACCCCTGCGGACTTAGATGGTTCGCCGCCGATAAGTATGTCTTCCTTACCTCACCCTATAAACCAGAACACAACAGCGCAGAGCACTGCTGTTATTAGCCAGAGATGATGTGTTGGTGCCGCTGGAGTCGAACCACACAGGGCTCTACCACTTTTACCACTTAATCATTAAGGGTAGCAATTGAACTAACAACATCAGACACATTTTCAAAGGCTAATCTTATTTGGGGATGGCGCCCGTGGACAGCTGTACTGTCATGACAATGGACACATAACGTGTACTGCATGGTACTTCTGTATTATAAAAAAACCAGCTTAATTCCATTTCATTTATTTGTATACATCTAGCGTTGACAGCGTTCTTATATGCTGATGGAAAGCAATGAAGCGGCGAGATGAGACGAATAACTTATCGCTGAACGTTCATAGCATCGATTAGCAACTAATTTAGCCTGATTAGTCTTTCATATATGCAGTAAATGAGGCAATTTAGTTAAATAATGAGGTATGATTCTTTATTTTCTATCTATTTATACAAGCTTCCGGTCTTATGTTTCTCTGGTGGTAAAAAGTTGCACGTTACTGTTTTTAAGAGGGTCTACAGTGGGATTACATTAAATGCAATATTGCAGTTTAAATGCAATAGCAGTTGACATAACTGAACCGAAACTGTTGCTAAACTGCACCTAGGGTTGCCAAGTCATAAATCTAATACTATATTTAAAAGTCATCCCACTGTCCCGCGACGGCGTGCGCATGCGCGTGGAGCGCGCGCTAATGGACTTTTCAAAAATTAAAGT